>JAYESA010001561.1:0-41823 GCA_036927795.1 Iris macrosiphon
GATAGAAAACGGTCATAGACCGGTGAAAACGAGTATAAAGGGGTTATTCTGACCGAAATATGGTGTAGAATGAGCCTACAATAATGAAAACGAGGGTAAATGGGTGATTCTAACAGAATTCTGGTACCAAACAGACGTAGAGTGGTGAAAACGAGTTTAGATGGGTGAAATATGGTATAAATCGGGGCATATATGGTAAAAATGAGTACATATGGGTGATTCCAATCGAAATATGGTTTAGAATGGGCGTAGATTGGCGAAACAGAGTATAAATGCATAACTCTAGCAGAAATAAGTTACAAAAGTGGCCTAGATTAGTGAAAACGACTATTTAAATACGATCCTAACTGAAATGGGGTATTAATTGCTCGTAAACTAGTGAGAACGAGTATAAGTAAATGATTCTAACAGAAATATAGTTTAGAATGGGAGTATAATGGTGAAAACGAGCATCGATTGGTGATTCTAACTGAAATATGGTATAAAATGAACGTAGAATCGTGGAAACCAGTATAGATGGGCGATTCTAACCAAAATATGGTATAAAATGGGCGTAGATGAGTGAAAACGAGTATACAATAGCGATTCTAACCGAAATAAGTTTCCAAAGGCTCGTAGAATGGTGGAAACGAGTATGAATGAGTGGTTCTAACCGAAATATGGTCTAGAATGAGAGCGCAATGATGAAATTGAGTATGGATGGGTCATTCTAACTGAAATATGGTATCAAACATGCGCTGAATTGTGAAAACGAGCATAGATGGGTGATTCTAACCGAAATACGGTATAGAACAGGCTTAGAATGGTGAGAAAGCGGATAGATGGGTGATTCTAATCTAAATGTTTAGAATGGACGTCGATTGTAACCGTGCATAGTTGCGTAACTGTAACCGAAATAAAAAGTGGCATAGATTTGTGGAAACGAGTATAGAAATAAGTCCCAACCGAAATACGATTTCAAATCCTCGTAGGATAGTGAAAACGAGTTTAAATTAGTGATTCTAACCGAAATAAGGTATAGAAGTGGCATAGATTAGTGGAAACAGGTATATAGATGTTATTCTAACCGAAATATGGTGCAGAATGACCATACGATGATGAAACAGAGTATAGATGCGCAACTTTAACCGAAATATGGTGTAGAATGAGCAAACAATAATGAAAACGAGTGTAGACGGGCGATTCTAACCAAAATATGGTTTATAATGAGCGTACAACGATGAAACGATTACATGTGGGGGATTCGAACCGAAATATGGTTTAGAAAGAGCATACAATGATGAAAACGAGTATAGATGGGTGACTCGAGATGTAGAATGAGCGTACGATGATGAAAACGAGTATAGATGGGTGATTCCAACCAAAATATGGTTTAGAATGAGCGTACGATGATAAAAACTAGCACAAATGGGTGATTTTAACCGAAATAAGGTATAGAAGTGGCCTAGCTTAGTTGATGCAAGTATATAATTGTGATTCTAATCGAAATATAGTGTAGAATGAGCATACAATGATGAAATCGAGTATAGACGCCTAATTCTAACCGAAATATGGTTTAGAAAGAACGTACATCGATGAAAATGAGTATAGATCGGTGATTCAAGGAGCAGAATGAACGTACAATGATAAAAACAAGTGTAGAGATGGGTGATTCCTACCTACCGAAATACGATAGAAAACGGTCATAGACCGGTGAAAACGAGTATAAAGGGGTTATTCTGACCGAAATATGGTGTAGAATGAGCCTACAATGATGAAAACGAGGATAAATGGGTGATTCTAACTGAATTCTGGTACCAAACAGGCGTAGAGTGGCGAAAACGAGTTTAGATGGGTGAAATATGGTATAAACCGGGGCATATATGGTAAAAATGAGTACATATGGGTGATTCCAATCGAAATATGGTTTAGAATGGGCGTAGATTGGCGAAACAGAGTATAAATACATAACTCTAGCAGAAATAAGTTACAAAAGTGGCCTAGATTAGTGAAAACGACTATTTAAATACGATCCTAACTGAAATGAGGTATTAATTGCTCGTAAACTAGTGAGAACGAGTATAAGTAAATGATTCTAACAGAAATATAGTTTAGAATGGGAGTATAATGGTGAAAACGAGCATCGATTGGTGATTCTAACTGAAATATGGTATAAAATGAACGTAGAATCGTGGAAACCAGTATAGATGGGCGATTCTAACCAAAATATGGTATAAAATGGGCGTAGATGAGTGAAAACGAGTACACAATAGCGATTCTAACCGAAATAAGTTTCCAAAGGCTCGTAGAATGGTGGAAACGAGTATGAATGAGTGGTTCTAACCGAAATATGGTCTAGAATGAGAGCGCAATGATGAAATTGAGTATGGATGGGTCATTCTAACTGAAATATGGTATCAAACATGCGCTGAATTGTGAAAACGAGCATAGATGGGTGATTCTAACCGAAATACGGTATAGAACAGGCTTAGAATGGTGAGAAAGCGGATAGATGGGTGATTCTAATCTAAATGTTTAGAATGGACGTCGATTGTAACCGTGCATAGTTGCGTAACTGTAACCGAAATAAAAAGTGGCATAGATTTGTGGAAACGAGTATAGAAATAAGTCCCAACCGAAATACGATTTCAAATCCTCGTAGGATAGTGAAAACGAGTTTAAATTAGTGATTCTAACCGAAATAAGGTATAGAAGTGGCATAGATTAGTGGAAACAGGTATATAGATGTTATTCTAACCGAAATATGGTGCAGAATGACCATACGATGATGAAACAGAGTATAGATGCGCAACTTTAACCGAAATATGGTGTAGAATGAGCAAACAATAATGAAAACGAGTGTAGACGGGCGATTCTAACCAAAATATGGTTTATAATGAGCGTACAACGATGAAACGATTACATGTGGGGGATTCGAACCGAAATATGGTTTAGAAAGAGCATACAATGATGAAAACGAGTATAGATGGGTGATTCGAGATGTAGAATGAGCGTACGATGATGAAAACGAGTATAGATGGGTGATTCCAACCAAAATATGGTTTAGAATGAGCGTACGATAAGGAAAACTAGCACAAATGGGTGATTTTAACCGAAATAAGGTATCGAAGTGGCCTAGCTTAGTTGATGCAAGTATATAATTGTGATTCTAATCGAAATATAGTGTAGAATGAGCATACAATGATGAAATCGAGTATAGACGCCTAATTCTAACCGAAATATGGTTTAGAAAGAACGTACATCGATGAAAATGAGTATAGATCGGTGATTCAAGGAGCAGAATGAACGTACAATGATAAAAACAAGTGTAGAGATGGGTGATTCCTACCTACCGAAATACGATAGAAAACGGTCATAGACCGGTGAAAACGAGTATAAAGGGGTTATTCTGACCGAAATATGGTGTAGAATGAGCCTACAATGATGAAAACGAGGATAAATGGGTGATTCTAACTGAATTCTGGTACCAAACAGGCGTAGAGTGGCGAAAACGAGTTTAGATGGGTGAAATATGGTATAAACCGGGGCATATATGGTAAAAATGAGTACATATGGGTGATTCCAATCGAAATATGGTTTAGAATGGGCGTAGATTGGCGAAACAGAGTATAAATACATAACTCTAGCAGAAATAAGTTACAAAAGTGGCCTAGATTAGTGAAAACGACTATTTAAATACGATCCTAACTGAAATGAGGTATTAATTGCTCGTAAACTAGTGAGAACGAGTATAAGTAAATGATTCTAACAGAAATATAGTTTAGAATGGGAGTATAATGGTGAAAACGAGCATCGATTGGTGATTCTAACTGAAATATGGTATAAAATGAACGTAGAATCGTGGAAACCAGTATAGATGGGCGATTCTAACCAAAATATGGTATAAAATGGGCGTAGATGAGTGAAAACGAGTACACAATAGCGATTCTAACCGAAATAAGTTTCCAAAGGCTCGTAGAATGGTGGAAACGAGTATGAATGAGTGGTTCTAACCGAAATATGGTCTAGAATGAGAGCGCAATGATGAAATTGAGTATGGATGGGTCATTCTAACTGAAATATGGTATCAAACATGCGCTGAATTGTGAAAACGAGCATAGATGGGTGATTCTAACCGAAATACGGTATAGAACAGGCTTAGAATGGTGAGAAAGCGGATAGATGGGTGATTCTAATCTAAATGTTTAGAATGGACGTCGATTGTAACCGTGCATAGTTGCGTAACTGTAACCGAAATAAAAAGTGGCATAGATTTGTGGAAACGAGTATAGAAATAAGTCCCAACCGAAATACGATTTCAAATCCTCGTAGGATAGTGAAAACGAGTTTAAATTAGTGATTCTAACCGAAATAAGGTATAGAAGTGGCATAGATTAGTGGAAACAGGTATATAGATGTTATTCTAACCGAAATATGGTGCAGAATGACCATACGATGATGAAACAGAGTATAGATGCGCAACTTTAACCGAAATATGGTGTAGAATGAGCAAACAATAATGAAAACGAGTGTAGACGGGCGATTCTAACCAAAATATGGTTTATAATGAGCGTACAACGATGAAACGATTACATGTGGGGGATTCGAACCGAAATATGGTTTAGAAAGAGCATACAATGATGAAAACGAGTATAGATGGGTGACTCGAGATGTAGAATGAGCGTACGATGATGAAAACGAGTATAGATGGGTGATTCCAACCAAAATATGGTTTAGAATGAGCGTACGATGATAAAAACTAGCACAAATGGGTGATTTTAACCGAAATAAGGTATCGAAGTGGCCTAGCTTAGTTGATGCAAGTATATAATTGTGATTCTAATCGAAATATAGTGTAGAATGAGCATACAATGATGAAATCGAGTATAGACGCCTAATTCTAACCGAAATATGGTTTAGAAAGAACGTACATCGATGAAAATGAGTATAGATCGGTGATTCAAGGAACAGAATGAACGTACAATGATAAAAACAAGTGTAGAGATGGGTGATTCCTACCTACCGAAATACGATAGAAAACGGTCATAGACCGGTGAAAACGAGTATAAAGGGGTTATTCTGACCGAAATATGGTGTAGAGTGAGCCTACAATGATGAAAACGAGGGTAAATGGGTGATTCTAACTGAATTCTGGTACCAAACAGACGTAGAGTGGTGAAAACGAGTTTAGATGGGTGAAATATGGTATAAACCGGGGCATATATGGTAAAAATGAGTACATATGGGTGATTCCAATCGAAATATGGTTTAGAATGGGCGTAGATTGGCGAAACAGAGTATAAATGCATAACTCTAGCAGAAATAAGTTACAAAAGTGGCCTAGATTAGTGAAAACGACTATTTAAATACGATCCTAACTGAAATGGGGTATTAATTGCTCGTAAACTAGTGAGAACGAGTATAAGTAAATGATTCTAACAGAAATATAGTTTAGAATGGGAGTATAATGGTGAAAACGAGCATCGATTGGTGATTCTAACTGAAATATGGTATAAAATGAACGTAGAATCGTGGAAACCAGTATAGATGGGCGATTCTAACCAAAATATGGTATAAAATGGGCGTAGATGAGTGAAAACGAGTATACAATAGCGATTCTAACCGAAATAAGTTTCCAAAGGCTCGTAGAATGGTGGAAACGAGTATGAATGAGTGGTTCTAACCGAAATATGGTCTAGAATGAGAGCGCAATGATGAAATTGAGTATGGATGGGTCATTCTAACTGAAATATGGTATCAAACATGCGCTGAATTGTGAAAACGAGCATAGATGGGTGATTCTAACCGAAATACGGTATAGAACAGGCTTAGAATGGTGAGAAAGCGGATAGATGGGTGATTCTAATCTAAATGTTTAGAATGGACGTCGATTGTAACCGTGCATAGTTGCGTAACTGTAACCGAAATAAAAAGTGGCATAGATTTGTGGAAACGAGTATAGAAATAAGTCCCAACCGAAATACGATTTCAAATCCTCGTAGGATAGTGAAAACGAGTTTAAATTAGTGATTCTAACCGAAATAAGGTATAGAAGTGGCATAGATTAGTGGAAACAGGTATATAGATGTTATTCTAACCGAAATATGGTGCAGAATGACCATACGATGATGAAACAGAGTATAGATGCGCAACTTTAACCGAAATATGGTGTAGAATGAGCAAACAATAATGAAAACGAGTGTAGACGGGCGATTCTAACCAAAATATGGTTTATAATGAGCGTACAACGATGAAACGATTACATGTGGGGGATTCGAACCGAAATATGGTTTAGAAAGAGCATACAATGATGAAAACGAGTATAGATGGGTGACTCGAGATGTAGAATGAGCGTACGATGATGAAAACGAGTATAGATGGGTGATTCCAACCAAAATATGGTTTAGAATGAGCGTACGAGGACGAAAACTAGCACAAATGGGCGATTTTAACCGAAATAAGGTATAGAAGTGGCCTAGCTTAGTTGGATGCAAGTATATAATTGTGATTCTAATCGAAAATAGTGTAGAATGAGCATACAATGATGAAATCGAGTATAGACGCCTAATTCTAACCGAAATATGGTTTAGAAAGAACGTACATCGATGAAAATGAGTATAGATCGGTGATTCAAGGAGCAGAATGAACGTACAATGATAAAAACAAGTGTAGAGATGGGTGATTCCTACCTACCGAAATACGATAGAAAACGGTCATAGACCGGTGAAAACGAGTATAAAGGGGTTATTCTGACCGAAATATGGTGTAGAATGAGCCTACAATGATGAAAACGAGGGTAAATGGGTGATTCTAACTGAATTCTGGTACCAAACAGGCGTAGAGTGGTGAAAACGAGTTTAGATGGGTAAAATATGGTATAAACCGGGGCATATATGGTAAAAAATGAGTACATATGGGTGATTCCAATCGAAATATGGTTTAGAATGGGCGTAGATTGGCGAAACAGAGTATAAATGCATAACTCTAGCAGAAATAAGTTATAAAAGTGGCCTAGATTAGTGAAAACGACTATTTAAATACGATCCTAACTGAAATGGGGTATTAATTGCTCGTAAACTAGTGAGAACGAGTATAAGTAAATGATTCTAATAGAAATATAGTTTAGAATGGGAGTATAATGGTGAAAACGAGCATCGATTGGTGATTCTAACTGAAATATGGTATAAAATGAACGTAGAATCGTGGAAAACCAGTATAGATGGCGATTCTAACCAAAATATGGTATAAAATGGGCGTAGATGAGTGAAAACGAGTATACAATAGCGATTCTAACCGAAATAAGTTTCCAAAGCTCGTAGAATGGTGGAAACGAGTATGAATGAGTGGTTCTAACCGAAATATGGTCTAGAATGAGAGCGCAATGATGAAATTGAGTATGGATGGGTCATTCTAACTGAAATATGGTATCAAACATGCGCTGAATTGTGAAAACGAGCATAGATGGGTGATTCTAACCGAAATACGGTATAGAACAGGCTTAGAATGGTGAGAAAGTGGATAGATGGGTGATTCTAATCTAAATGTTTAGAATGGACGTCGATTGTAACCGTGCATAGTTGCGTAACTGTAACCGAAATAAAAAGTGGCATAGATTTGTGGAAACGAGTATAGAAATAAGTCCCAACCGAAATACGATTTCAAATCCTCGTAGGATAGTGAAAACGAGTTTAAATTAGTGATTCTAACCGAAATAAGGTATAGAAGTGGCATAGATTAGTGGAAACAGGTATATAGATGTTATTCTAACCGAAATATGGTGCAGAATGGACCATACGATGATGAAACAGAGTATAGATGCGCAACTTTAACCGAAATATGGTATAGAATGAGCAAACAATAATGAAAACGAGTGTGGATGGCGATTCTAACCAAAATATGGTTTATAATGAGCGTACAATGATGAAACGATTACATGTGGGGGATTCGAACCGAAATATAGTTTAGAAAGAGCATACAATGATGAAAACGAGTATAGATGGGTGATTCGAGATGTAGAATGAGCGTACGATGATGAAAACGAGTATAGATGGGTGATTCCAACCAAAATATGGTTTAGAATGAGCGTACGAGGACGAAAACTAGCACAAATGGCGATTTTAACGAAATAAGGTATAGAAGTGGCCTAGCTTAGTTGATGCAAGTATATAATTGTGATTCTAATCGAAATATAGTGTAGAATGAGCATACAATGATGAAATCGAGTATAGACGCCTAATTCTAACCGAAATATGGTTTAGAAAGAACGTACATCGATGAAAATGAGTATAGATCGGTGATTCAAGGAGCAAAATGAACGTACAATGATAAAAACAAGTGTAGAGATGGGTGATTCCTACCTACCGAAATACGATAGAAAACGGTCATAGACCGGTGAAAACGAGTATAAAGGGGTTATTCTGACCGAAATATGGTGTAAAATGAGCCTACAATGATAAAAACGAGGGTAATGGGTGATTCTAACTGAATTCTGGTACCAAACAGGCGTAGAGTGGTGAAAACGAGTTTAGATGGGTGAAATATGGTATAAACCGGGGCATATATGGTAAAAATGAGTATATATGGGTGATTCCAATCGAAATATGGTTAGAATGGGCGTAGATTGGCGAAACAGAGTATAAATGCATAACTCTAGCAGAAATAAGTTATAAAAGTGGCCTAGATTAGTGAAAATGACTATTTAAATACGATCCTAACTGAAATGGGGTATTAATTGCTCGTAAACTAGTGAGAACGAGTATAAGTAAATGATTCTAATAGAAATATAGTTTAGAATGGGAGTATAATGGTGAAAACGAGCATCGATTGGTGATTCTAACTGAAATATGGTATAAAATGAACGTAGAATCGTGGAAACCAGTATAGATGGGCGATTCTAACCAAAATATGGTATAAAATGGGCGTAGATGAGTGAAAACGAGTATACAATAGCGATTCTAACCGAAATAAGTTTCCAAAGGCTCGTAGAATGGGGGAAACGAGTATGAATGAGTGGTTCTAACCGAAATATGGTCTAGAAAGAGAGCGCAATGATGAAATTGAGTATGGATGGGTCATTCTAACTGAAATATGGTATCAAACATGCGCTGAATTGTGAAAACGAGCATAGATGGGTGATTCTAACCGAAATACGGTATAGAACAGGCTTAGAATGGTGAGAAAGCGGATAGATGGGTGATTCTAATCTAAATGTTTAGAATGGACGTCGATTGTAACCGTGCATAGTTGCGTAACTGTAACCGAAATAAAAAGATTTGTGAAAACGAGTATAGAAATAAGTCCCAACCGAAATACGATTTCAAATCCTCGTAGGATAGTGAAAACGAGTTTAAATTAGTGATTCTAACCGAAATAAGGTATAGAAGTGGCATAGATTAGTGGAAACAGGTATATAGATGTTATTCTAACCAAAATATGGTGCAGAATGACCATACGATGATGAAACAGAGTATAGATGCACAACTTTAACCGAAATATGGTATAGAATGAGCAAACAATAATGAAAACGAGTGTGGATGGGCGATTCTAACCAAAATATGGTTTATAATGAGCGTACAATGATGAAACGATTACATGTGGGGGATTCGAACCGAATATAGTTTAGAAAGAGCATACAATGATGAAAACGAGTATAGATGGGTGATTCGAGATGTAGAATGAGCGTACGATGATGAAAACGAGTATAGATGGGTGATTTCAACCAAAATATGGTTTAGAATGAGCGTACGATGACGAAAACTAGCACAAATGGGCGATTTTAACCGAAATAAGGTATAGAAGTGGCCTAGCTTAGTTGATGCAAGTATATAATTGTGATTCTAATCGAAATATAGTGTAGAATGAGCATACAATGATGAAATCGAGTATAGACGCCTAATTCTAACCGAAATATGGTTTAGAAAGAACGTACATCGATGAAAATGAGTATAGATCGGTGATTCAAGGAGCAGAATGAACGTACAATGATAAAAACAAGTGTAGAGATGGGTGATTCCTACCTACCGAAATACGATAGAAAACGGTCATAGACCGGTGAAAACGAGTATAAAGGGGTTATTCTGACCGAAATATGGTGTAAAATGAGCCTACAATGATAAAAACGAGGGTAAATGGGTGATTCTAACTGAATTCTGGTACCAAACAGGCGTAGAGTGGTGAAAACGAGTTTAGATGGGTGAAATATGGTATAAACCGGGGCATATATGGTAAAAATGAGTATATATGGGTGATTCCAATCGAAATATGGTTTAGAATGGGCGTAGATTGGCGAAACAGAGTATAAATGCATAACTCTAGCAGAAATAAGTTATAAAAGTGGCCTAGATTAGTGAAAATGACTATTTAAATACGATCCTAACTGAAATGGGGTATTAATTGCTCGTAAACTAGTGAGAACGAGTATAAGTAAATGATTCTAATAGAAATATAGTTTAGAATGGGAGTATAATGGTGAAAACGAGCATCGATTGGTGATTCTAACTGAAATATGGTATAAAATGAACGTAGAATCGTGGAAACCAGTATAGATGGGCGATTCTAACCAAAATATGGTATAAAATGGGCGTAGATGAGTGAAAACGAGTATACAATAGCGATTCTAACCGAAATAAGTTTCCAAAGGCTCGTAGAATGGGGGAAACGAGTATGAATGAGTGGTTCTAACCGAAATATGGTCTAGAAAGAGAGCGCAATGATGAAATTGAGTATGGATGGGTCATTCTAACTGAAATATGGTATCAAACATGCGCTGAATTGTGAAAACGAGCATAGATGGGTGATTCTAACCGAAATACGGTATAGAACAGGCTTAGAATGGTGAGAAAGCGGATAGATGGGTGATTCTAATCTAAATGTTTAGAATGGACGTCGATTGTAACCGTGCATAGTTGCGTAACTGTAACCGAAATAAAAAGATTTGTGAAAACGAGTATAGAAATAAGTCCCAACCGAAATACGATTTCAAATCCTCGTAGGATAGTGAAAACGAGTTTAAATTAGTGATTCTAACCGAAATAAGGTATAGAAGTGGCATAGATTAGTGGAAACAGGTATATAGATGTTATTCTAACCAAAATATGGTGCAGAATGACCATACGATGATGAAACAGAGTATAGATGCACAACTTTAACCGAAATATGGTATAGAATGAGCAAACAATAATGAAAACGAGTGTGGATGGGCGATTCTAACCAAAATATGGTTTATAATGAGCGTACAATGATGAAACGATTACATGTGGGGGATTCGAACCGAAATATAGTTTAGAAAGAGCATACAATGATGAAAACGAGTATAGATGGGTGATTCGAGATGTAGAATGAGCGTACGATGATGAAAACGAGTATAGATGGGTGATTTCAACCAAAATATGGTTTAGAATGAGCGTACGATGATGAAAACTAGCACAAATGGGTGATTTTAACCGAAATAAGGTATAGAAGTGGCCTAGCTTAGTTGATGCAAGTATATAATTGTGATTCTAATCGAAATATAGTGTAGAATGAGCATACAATGATGAAATCGAGTATAGACGCCTAATTCTAACCGAAATATGGTTTAGAAAGAACGTACATCGATGAAAATGAGTATAGATCGGTGATTCAAGGAGCAGAATGAACGTACAATGATAAAAATAAGTGTAGAGATGGGTGATTCCTACCTACCGAAATACGATAGAAAACGGTCATAGACCGGTGAAAACGAGTATAAAGGGGTTATTCTGACCGAAATATGGTGTAGAATGAGCCTACAATGATGAAAACGAGGGTAAATAGGTGATTCTAACTGAATTATGGTACCAAACAGGCGTAGAGTGGTGAAAACGAGTTTAGATGGGTGAAATATGGTATAAACCGGGGCATATATGGTAAAAATGAGTACATATGGGTGATTCCAATCGAAATATGGTTTAGAATGGGCGTAGATTGGCGAAACAGAGTATAAATGCATAACTCTAGCAGAAATAAGTTATAAAAGTGGCCTAGATTAGTGAAAACGACTATTTAAATACGATCCTAACTGAAATGGGGTATTAATTGCTCGTAAACTAGTGAGAACGAGTATAAGTAAATGATTCTAATAGAAATATAGTTTAGAATGGGAGTATAATGGTGAAAACGAGCATCGATTAGTGATTCTAACTGAAATATGGTATAAAATGAACGTAGAATCGTGGAAACCAGTATAGATGGGCGATTCTAACCAAAATATGGTATAAAATGGGCGTAGATGAGTGAAAACGAGTATACAATAGCGATTCTAACCGAAATAAGTTTCCAAAGGCTCGTAGAATGGTGGAAACGAGTATGAATGAGTGGTTCTAACCGAAATATGGTCTAGAATGAGAGCGCAATGATGAAATTGAGTATGGATGGGTCATTCTAACTGAAATATGGTATCAAACATGCGCTGAATTGTGAAAACGAGCATAGATGGGTGATTCTAACCGAAATACGGTATAGAACAGGCTTAGAATGGTGAGAAAGCGGATAGATGGGTGATTCTAATCTAAATGTTTAGAATGGACGTCGATTGTAACCGTGCATAGTTGCGTAACTGTAACCGAAATAAAAAGTGGCATAGATTTGTGGAAACGAGTATAGAAATAAGTCCCAACCGAAATACGATTTCAAATCCTCGTAGGATAGTGAAAACGAGTTTAAATTAGTGATTCTAACCGAAATAAGGTATAGAAGTGGCATAGATTAGTGGAAACAGGTATATAGATGTTATTCTAACCGAAATATGGTGCAGAATGACCATACGATGATGAAACAGAGTATAGATGCGCAACTTTAACCGAAATATGGTATAGAATAAGCAAACAATAATGAAAACGAGTGTGGATGGGCGATTCTAACCAAAATATGGTTTATAATGAGCGTACAATGATGAAACGATTACATGTGGGGGATTCGAACCGAAATATAGTTTAGAAAGAGCATACAATGATGAAAACGAGTATAGATGGGTGATTCGAGATGTAGAATGAGCGTACGATGATGAAAACGAGTATAGATGGGTGATTCCAACCAAAATATGGTTTAGAATGAGCGTACGATGATAAAAACTTGTAACCTCCGATTTCCAATTTCCAAAATAATTAGATTTTAATTTATTTTAAAATATCAAGTTTTATAAAATATTTCTCCTTGAAAATTTTTATTTGATTTTGAACGATGTTTGATTGTAGGAGGTAATTTAAAATCTTTATAAAAATCATTTTTCCTAAATGACGATGTATTACAAAATAAATATATATAAATATATATATATATTTCTAGTTTCAAATATTTATTGGCTTGAATCAAAAAAAAAAAAAAAAAATTATTGTTTTAACTAAATATTTATTTAAAAGACTAGTTGATAAAATAAAATAAATTTTTATTCATTGGGGTAGTAAATAAATGAATTACATACTTTCTAATATTTTAAAATATGAGTTTAATTAGTAGCTAATTGGAAATTACGTAGCTTTCCTAAGATATTTTCTGAAATTATAATCTTTAATTGTTATTTTTACAAGTTGCCATTTCCCATTAACTAGCCCACACCCTCATTTTTCCCACATGAGAAACCCTTTTATATTTAATTCTGGGCCATTCATTATTGGGCCAACCCGCAACCTTTATCCCACACCATCTCTCCCTATTTAAGTTCTCATTTTCGCAATTCCCAAGAAACCCTAATCTTCAATTTATTGGCTAGCCTCCACAATTTCCCACAAGCCACAGCCACCACCATTTTTGTGTGCTCGTGTCCGTGTGTCCAGCATCACCGTGTCAGCCGTGATGGCCTCGGGTCCGACCCCGGGTGTCCCACAGTATCCATTCATTTTCTGGATTCGGTTACAATATTACAACCTGATTTCCGTGTCCGACACACCCGGACACGTCCGTTCCTTTACAGTCCGCCACCCTCGTGTCCAGCCCGGACACGTCTACAGTGCACCCCCATCGTGTCCAGCCCGGACACGAACCCAGACCCCGACACATCCCCAGAGGAACCCTAACCCTAGATCAGGCCGTCGGTGGCCGCCGCCGAATCAAGCCGCCGCAGATCCGGGACGCCGCAGCCGCCGAGGGACCGCCTCCTCGATCTGGCCGCCTACCACCACCGCCTGGAGCATCTCGAGCCAAGCCTCGCTGAGCCGGTCGCCTCCTCGAGCGCCGAGCGACCGCCTCCTCGAATCAGGCGCCGCCTCTTCGAACCCCGCGCCTCCTCGAGCCAGTCGACGCCGCCGCCGCGTCGAGCCCTCCTCGAGCCAGTCGACGCCGCCGCGTCGTCGAACTCAGCCCGCCGCTGGCCTCGAACAGCCGCCGACCGTCTCCTCGAACCGAGATCCGCCGAGAACAGCCGCCGCCGAGACGAGCGCCGACCCCGGCGAACCCTGCGCCGACGCCGGAGAAGCCCATCGTGAGCCTCTTCTTCCCCTTTTCTTTCTCTGTAAAGTCAGTTAACATATATAGGTAATTAGTTTAAGTTATTTGATTTATAATTAGTTACTTTATTTAATTAGTTTAATTAATTAATAATTAGTTTGATTAATTAATTATAATTAGTTTAGTTAATGATTTGATTAGTTAATAATTAATAAACAGTAAGTAGTTATTAATCAGGAATTTATTTATTAACCAGTTAGTAAATATTAATTAATTAGTTTGGTATTTTCTTATAATTAGTTTAGTTAATTTGTAATTGATGTAGTAAATAAATGTAATTGGTTTAGTATATGTAATTAGCTAATTTTATGTAATCAGTTTATTTAGTTATAATTAAAAGATTTTTTTTATTATGTTAAATATAATAAATCTTGGGTTTTATATTATTATTAAAAATATAGTTCCAATAATAAAATGAGTTCAAAATTAGTTATTTGGATCACCTTGAGAGGTGTGGCATTATGTACATTCTTTGATTTGCTAATATACATATATAAAAATATTTGATTGATATATAAATATACAAATATGTATTTTGGTATAAAAATATATATTTATAAACATCTATTAGTGTATATACACAAATATGTATTTTGTACAAATACTAAGAGACACTTATATATATATCATATTATATACGCTTTATTGGTATACTAAGTATTAATATATATTGTTATATATAAACCATATTTTTGGTATATATATATATAGTATATATATATATATAAAAACTGTATTGATATATAGGTACTTGTAAAACATATTTTGGTATATTACCTGTATATAGTATAGTATTATTTTGGTATGTATGTATAACTATATATATATGTGTATTAAATTATTTGTTGATAGTATGATTAATTGGTAAATTACTAGGTGACCCTAGTTGACTAGTGCCATACCTGATAGAGCCCCTGAGTTCATATAATTGTGATGTGTTAGTGTAGCACCTGATGCAAATGTTGTATTTGATATATTTTAGGACTGTTGGTTCCTCCAGACGATACTCTGGAACAGGACATTGGTTTTACCAGCTAAGGACCCAAGGCGAGTACATTCTCTGATTAGTTTCTAATTTATGATATCTCCTATGTTCACTGTATCTAGTGTAAATATCCATTTTCTTGACACGTTGGTTACACGGATTGGTATACACGGATCTCGTCATGAGATGTTATTCCTTATTCATGGTGTAGCTTGTACAAGACTTGTTTCCTTGTTATCTTGTGCATGTACAGACACTGAGACCCGGGGAGATTTGCTACCTCCCTAGGGAATCCCGTGCCATAGCGTACCATGATTGGATCTACTATACCAGTCGGGGGTTTGGGGAGTATTTTAGTGTAGATATGTGATCATACCCAACTATCCATGCATCATAGCTCACCCCACATCTCACGTCGGGTGCGGCCTGACCATCTCCATGCCTCATAGCTGTTACGTGTGATTAGCCTGACCTCTCCATGCATCATAGCTAACCAACGGTTAGCCTGACCTTCCATGAATCATAGCTAATCACATGTAACCAGCCTGATCAAGTTCCCAAGCCGATCACATGTTAAAGCTAGTACTCAACACACTTAGTCATAGGTTCTTACTCATGGACATAATGTTTCTTTTCCTGCATTTACTTACAGTATTTCCAGTATTTCTCTCATTGTACATTCTCGTACTTATACATGCATCTGGTATGTTTCCATCTAGAACTGCTACATAGTTTATGTCATTTATATAGAACTGCTATTTAGAGATGTAATTTGCTCCTTCCTGACTGGAAAAATATTTTTCCAGACTGTGACCTTAGTGGACTTGTTCTGACACTTGGAGATTGGTTGTTACTGATTACAGGTATGATTGTTTTATCATTAGTCTTGTGTTGTACTCTTTTGTTCTTCAAATTCTTATCGTGCTGTAATTGTGATTGAGTATGTTGTTCATCTTTATAGTGTTATTCGTGTCTCCTTATGGAGTTGGATACTAGTGTGAGATTATTTAGATAGTACTTGACCTAGACAGCGTTCTACCGCCGATGCTGCGGCGTAGGCTGGACGTACCCACGCACTGGTGCCCCTAAACCGGGTGCGGGTCGTGACACGTTTTTAGTGGTGGCCCATGCAGGTCAGACTTCGTAAGTTGTGCGATGTCGTGGTAGTGCGACGTCTTAGTTGTACTACTGCGTACCTGCTATAGAATATAGGACATAGGATACTAGGATGAGAGAGGATACTCAATCACAAACTCTTGAGAGATTCCTGGGATGACCCCTTGAGAATCTTGTTAAAATTTCCAATTTAACTTTTCCTTGTTTTCGCCCGCTCTCGCTTGTTGTTACTGAACTTGATTCTTGTTGAGCAGTTTTTAAATTAAAATCTTGGTATCATTGTTGAGTTTGATTCTTGTTGACCAGTTGTTAACTTTAATTCCTGGTATCGTTGTTGAGTTGATTTCAAATTGAGATGAATTTTTACGGACTAGGATTTATGGTATCATCTGATGACATATATTGATGAGGACAGTGAGGAAGGTAAAACGTCTACTTTGGTTATGGAACCTAGAATTTATCGCAGCCATATTAGCTGTGGTGACGAGAACGTAGGAACCTGACTTGGATGTACATACTATAGTTATGAAGCCTAGAGTCTTTCGCAGCCATACCGGTTGGCGTGGCGAAGATTCTAGACGACATGATTATAGAGTGCATACCTTAGTTACGAAACCTATCGTTTATCGCATCTATGCTTACTGGCGTTGCGAGGATTCTGAGTGTCATGATTTCAGACAGACGTGTATGATTATCAGGTTGTATCCTAAATTGGTTCTTAAAATATTATCTCAAGACTTATCTATTTCTGTTATTCCAGGACTTTGTTCCACCGCTTCTTTCTTTACTAGCAGTAAAGATACCTTCTGTCCTCAATTCAGTCTTTGAGCTCCTATTCCTTGAGGATTTCTTGTTAAGTATGATAATTAGTGGCTTGTAATTTTGTTGTGTCTTGTATTAGTATTGACTGTGTTGCTAGTGAGTTGTAAGTGTTTCTTAGTTGGACATGTGAGCAGTAGGCTTTAATCTAGAGTTAGCCCTTAGTATAGTACCTTGTACCAATGATTCTAGGAGTAGTGTCATTAGAGACTGAGAGTTAAGGAGAGTATAGAGTATCAGTGATAGTTCTCAGAGTTAGTATCAGAGCCAATTACCCGTCCTGGATAATCATGATTATGTAATTGAGTGATCTATGTAAACGATTAAGTATCCGGGAATTGTGTTAAGGATTTATGGAGCATGATGTCCAATTGGATGATTGATATCAGAAATGTTAAAGGTAAAGAAATGTATATGTATAAAGGGTTTAATGAGATGTCATAAGTAGAGAAATATCAGGATTAGTAATGGAAGTTATGAAGCGTATCACGGATTAGTTTAATAGGCTTTAAAGGATTGAAGGAAATACATATACAACCATCGAGATGAGGAACCATACACATACCCATGAGAGTAAAGAAACATGAGTGTTATAGAGGATACAGGTGATCATGAGTCTAATGAGCTTGATGAGATAATCCATTAATGCAGCTAGTGATATAATACCAAGAGTGCCGATGATTCTATATCAAGGATTATTGAAAATGGTGCTAGTAACAGTAAGCACTCGGTGTGATGATAATTAGATGATATACCAGTTGACATAAATTGAAATTATGAAAGAAAACACAGTTGATGGTAACTTTGATCATTGGAGGTAATAGTGCAAGTGATTCGGGCAGTACAAATTTAGTACACAGTTCTAGACAATATAGGTATTGAGTGCACCTTGAGTATCAGAGACCGTGAGCACTGATATGTACATTGAGGAGTTATAAATTAAAAGGTGGAAATGAATTTTAAATTTTCAGAATTTTTAAGGAGTTGAGGTTTTATGTTGTTAAAATATTGAGGATTTAAATTTGATTCACTAAACATAGTTAAGGCTACAAAGATTTTAGAAGTGATTAAATTTTATTTCGATGAGAAGTATCTAATTTTGAGGAAGTATATGCATTTTATTTTAAGTTGATCGGGAAGTTAAACCTTGACGATTATTTTGAGGATTAATTTTTGGTAGATGAGAGATATGAATATTAAAATATGATTAGTTGATATGGGTACCAGTGTACATGAATAGGAATTTGTTAGTGTGCTAGAGTTAAGTGTTGTTAGAGATAGTAGACACTACAAGTAATATGTTAACATGATCTTTCTTCCTTCCTAATGTTCCTTTTCTTTCGCCTTTCGATTGATTGATTGATTGATTTTCCTAGTACTGTGGTTCACATGCATGATTTCCTTGTTAGAATATAACTAGTAGTACCCCCTAACAGAGACTGAAATACCATGACAAGACACATGACCTATATATTTTTTTCTTAAATTGCATGGCTGTAGGTAGAGTTTTCTTAAACTATGATCATTGGGGTTTTGACCATAGCAAAGATCTATGACGAGGTTACGACTGACAAAAAGATACAAGAGGATTAAATTTGTGGATGAGCATTAAATTAAATAAAGAATTTAGGGGTGGTTATAACGGAGTTGACGGATCATTAATTTTACGAAGATTGAGGATGATTGAAACTCGAGGATAAATATTGACTTGAAAGGAGAGTTAAGAAATTGACAGAGCCAAAAATTTGAGGATTTATTAATTTTAAGGAGGTCTTGATATGATTGAATTGATTATTTAAAATTTGAGAAATTCGAGAGATTATCATTTTATCTATTTGATTGCAAGATAGAAATTTTATATATTATGAATGTTGCATTGAAGATTCTGGAAGCATAGCATCGTTGAATATTTGAGGAAACGAAAATCAGAAAATAAAAATCGTAAATGGAATAGTGTCGAATTAAATTCTTGGGATGAGGAGTTAGATTGGAATAAGCATCAATTGAATTTGTGTTAGAGGAGTAAGATGATTGATGAGTGTTTAAAATTTAAATTTGGGATACAGATTTTTAAGTCTTATAAATGTGCATTGATTGGGGTTCAATTGAAGGATTGGATAGTAAATTTTGTATTTAGTTATTTACTCAAAATTTGAGGAGATTATGATACGACTGGAATTCAATTAAAATATTGAGGATTTGAGTAGTAAAAATTTTACATTGGGATAATAAATTCAGAGGATGAAAAAAAAATATTGGTTCAAAATTCGGAAACATTATACATACGGATAAAGAAATATGGAATGAAATGAAGCTCATGGTAAAGAATATTATAATATAATTGATTATGGGATCATATAATTGAAGGTCGTAAGGTAAGATCATGGTATATTGAGGTTGTGATCTAAATTAAAATCTTGACCATGACAGTAACATTTGAAACCGAAGAAAATAATCGAGGTATAGTTGATGCTAAGATAAACAAACTCGAATTTGATGATAAGGATTTTGGACATGTAATAAATTTTGATTCAAAAATTCTAAGATCTAATCTAATAAAGTTTGTGGAATTTGGAACTTTTATAGATATTAGTTAATGATGAATCACAAGATTGAGAAAAGTAAAATGAACGAGGATAAAAAGGAAGGATTATTTTCAGATGATAGTAAAGACTATTTTTTCCTAGAAATTAAGAAAGGCAATTAGATGTCTCTTGATTACATTCTGAAGGATGTATTTAAGTTTCTTAAATCAAATTGTCGACCGTATCTTTCGAAATAGCTATAACTTTCATGTCTATATCATTCATTATACTGGGTCTTCCTTGGTTTAGTTACTTTGAAAAGGTAACGTGCATTATTCAAATTATCTGTTTTTGTGATCGTGTCTACTTCCCAAACCTAAACTTTCTAGAGGATTCAAGACCGAGCCATGATTCCTTCAAGTTATTCCTGTCTTAAACCATATTTCTTTTTCTTCATGTTTTCTTCTGTTTGGTAAGTATTCTCCTTATAAAAATATTTTCTTCAATGATATATTCATCATTATGAACAACAAAATTTTTCTATCCTAGTCATCCTTAAAATTTCGAGGACGAAATTTTTCTAAGGTGGATAGACTTGTAACCTCCGATTTTCAATTTCCAAAATAATTAGATTTTAATTTATTTTAAAATATCAAGTTTTATAAAATATTTCTCCTTGAAAATTTTTATTTGATTTTGAACGATGTTTGATTGTAGGAGGTAATTTAAAATCTTTATAAAAATCATTTTTCCTAAATGACGATGTATTACAAAATAAATATATATAAATATATATATATATTTCTAGTTTCAAATATTTATTGGCTTGAATCAAAAAAAAAAAAAATTATTGTTTTAACTAAATATTTATTTAAAAGACTAGTTGATAAAATAAAATAAATTTTTATTCATTGGGGTAGTAAATAAATGAATTACATACTTTCTAATATTTTAAAATATGAGTTTAATTAGTAGCTAATTGGAAATTACGTAGCTTTCCTAAGATATTTTCTGAAATTATAATCTTTAATTGTTATTTTTACAAGTTGCCATTTCCCATTAACTAGCCTACACCCTCATTTTTCCCACATGAGAAACCCTTTTATATTTAATTCTGGGCCATTCATTATTGGGCCAACCCGCAACCTTTATCCCACACCATCTCTCCCTATTTAAGTTCTCATTTTCGTAATTCCCAAGAAACCCTAATCTTCAATTTATTGGCTAGCCTCCACAATTTCCCACAAGCCACAGCCACCACCATTTTTGTGTGCTCGTGTCCGTGTGTCCAGCATCACCGTGTCAGCCGTGATGGCCTCGGGTCCGACCCCGGGTGTCCCACAGTATCCATTCATTTTTTGGATTCGGTTACAATATTACAACCTGATTTCCGTGTCCGACACACCCGGACACGTCCGTCCCTTTACAGTCCGCCACCCTCGTGTCCAGCCCGGACACGTCTACAGTGCACCCCCATCGTGTCCAGCCCGGACACGAACCCAGACCCCGACACATCCCCAGAGGAACCCTAACCCTAGATCAGGCCGCCGGTGGCCGCCGCCGAATCAAGCCGCCGCAGATCCGGGACGCCGCAGCCGCCGAGGCGAAGACCCGCCGACCGCCTCCTCGATCTGGCCGCCTGCCACCACCGCCTGGAGCATCTCGAGCCAAGCCTCGCTGAGCCGGTCGCCTCCTCGAGCGCCGAGCGACCGCCTCCTCGAATCAGGCGCCGCCTCTTCGAACCCCGCGCCTCCTCGAGCCAGTCGACGCCGCCGCCGCGTCGAGCCCTCCTCGAGCCAGTCGACGCCGCCGCGTCGTCGAACTCAGCCCGCCGCTGGCCTCGAACAGCCGCCGACCGTCTCCTCGAACCGAGATCCGCCGAGAACAGCCGCCGCCGAGACGAGCGCCGACCCCGGCGAACCCTGCGCCGACGCCGGAGAAGCCCATCGTGAGCCTCTTCTTCCCCTTTTCTTTCTCTGTAAAGTCAGTTAACATATATAGGTAATTAGTTTAAGTTATTTGATTTATAATTAGTTACTTTATTTAATTAGTTTAATTAATTAATAATTAGTTTGATTAATTAATTATAATTAGTTTAGTTAATGATTTGATTAGTTAATAATTAATAAACAGTAAGTAGTTATTAATTAGGAATTTATTTATTAACCAGTTAGTAAATATTAATTAATTAGTTTGGTATTTTCTTATAATTAGTTTAGTTAATTTGTAATTGATGTAGTAAATAAATGTAATTGGTTTAGTATATGTAATTAGCTAATTTTATGTAATCAGTTTATTTAGTTATAATTAAAAGGTTTTTTTTTATTATGTTAAATATAATAAATCTTGAGTTTTATATTATTATTAAAAATATAGTTCCAATAATAAAATGAGTTCAAAATTAGTTATTTGGATCACCTTGAGAGGTGTGGCATTATGTACATTCTTTGATTTGCTAATATACATATATAAAAATATTTGATTGATATATAAATATACAAATATGTATTTTGGTATAAAAATATATATTTATAAACATCTATTAGTGTATATACACAAATATGTATTTTGTACAAATACTAAGAGACACTTATATATATATCATATTATATACGCTTTATTGGTATACTAAGTATTAATGTATATTGTTATATATAAACCATATTTTTGGTATATATATATATAGTATATATATATATAAAAACTGTATTGATATATAGGTACTTGTAAAACATATTTTGGTATATTACCTGTATATAGTATAGTATTATTTTGGTATGTATGTATAACTATATATATATGTGTATTAAATTATTTGTTGATAGTATGATTAATTGGTAAATTACTAGGTGACCCTAGTTGACTAGTGCCATACCTGATAGAGCCCCTGAGTTCATATAATTGTGATGTGTTAGTGTAGCACCTGATGCAAATGTTGTATTTGATATATTTTAGGACTGTTGGTTCCTCCAGACGATACTCTGGAACAGGACATTGGTTTTACCAGCTAAGGACCCAAGGCGAGTACATTCTCTGATTAGTTTCTAATTTATGATATCTCCTATGTTCACTGTATCTAGTGTAAATATCCATTTTCTTGACACGTTGGTTACACGGATTGGTATACACGGATCTCGTCATGAGATGTTATTCCTTATTCATGGTGTAGCTTGTACAAGACTTGTTTCCTTGTTATCTTGTGCATGTATAGACACTGAGACCCGGGGAGATTTGCTACCTCCCTAGGGAATCCCGTGCCATAGCGTACCATGATTGGATCTACTATACCAGTCGGGGGTTTGGGGAGTATTTTAGTGTAGATATGTGATCATACCCAACTATCCATGCATCATAGCTCACCCCACATCTCACGTCGGGTGCGGCCTGACCATCTCCATGCCTCATAGCTGTTACGTGTGATTAGCCTGACCTCTCCATGCATCATAGCTAACCAACGGTTAGCCTGACCTTCCATGAATCATAGCTAATCACATGTAACCAGCCTGATCAAGTTCCCAAGCCGATCACATGTTAAAGCTAGTACTCAACACACTTAGTCATAGGTTCTTGCTCATGGACATAATGTTTCTTTTCCTGCATTTACTTACAATATTTCCAGTATTTCTCTCATTGTACATTCTCGTACTTATACATGCATCTGGTATGTTTCCATCTAGAACTGCTACATAGTTTATGTCATTTATATAGAACTGCTATTTAGAGATGTAATTTGCTCCTTCCTGACTGGAAAAATATTTTTCCAGACTGTGACCTTAGTGGACTTGTTCTGACACTTGGAGATTGGTTGTTACTGATTACAGGTATGATTGTTTTATCATTAGTCTTGTGTTGTACTCTTTTGTTCTTCAAATTCTTATCGTGCTGTAATTGTGATTGAGTATGTTGTTCATCTTTATAGTGTTATCCGTGTCTCCTTATGGAGTTGGATACTAGTGTGAGATTATTTAGATAGTACTTGACCTAGACAGCGTTCTACCGCCGATGCTGCGGCGTAGGCTGGACGTACCCACGCACTCGTGCCCCTAAACCGGGTGCGGGTCGTGACAAAACTAGCACAAATGGGTGATTTTAACCGAAATAAGGTATAGAAGTGGCCTAGCTTAGTTGATGCAAGTATATAATTGTGATTCTAATCGAAATATAGTGTAGAATGAGCATACAATGATGAAATCGAGTATAGACGCCTAATTCTAACCGAAATATGGTTTAGAAAGAACGTACATCGATGAAAATGAGTATAGATCGGTGATTCAAGGAGCAGAATGAACGTACAATGATAAAAATAAGTGTAGAGATGGGTGATTCCTACCTACAGAAATACGATAGAAAACGGTCATAGACCGGTGAAAACGAGTATAAAGGGGTTATTCTGACCGAAATATGGTGTAGAATGAGCCTACAATGATGAAAACGAGGGTAAATGGGTGATTCTAACTGAATTCTGGTACCAAACAGGCGTAGAGTGGTGAAAACGAGTTTAGATGGGTGAAATATGGTATAAACCGGGGCATATATGGTAAAAATGAGTACATATGGGTGATTTCAATCGAAATATGGTTTAGAATGGGCGTAGATTGGCAAAACAGAGTATAAATGCATAACTCTAGCAAAAATAAGTTATAATAGTGGCCTAGATTAGTGAAAACGACTATTTAAATACGATCCTAACTGAAATGGGGTATTAATTGCTCGTAAACTAGTGAGAACGAGTATAAGTAAATGATTCTAATAGAAATATAGTTTAGAATGGGAGTATAATGGTGAAAACGAGCATCGATTGGTGATTCTAACTGAAATATGGTATAAAATGAACGTAGAATCGTGGAAACCAGTATAGATGGGCGATTCTAACCAAAATATGGTATAAAATGGGCGTAGATGAGTGAAAACGAGTATACAATAGCGATTCTAACCGAAATAAGTTTCCAAAGGCTCGTAGAATGGTGGAAACGAGTATGAATGAGTGGTTCTAACCGAAATATGGTCTAGAATGAGAGCGCAATGATGAAATTGAGTATGGATGGGTCATTCTAACTGAAATATGGTATCAAACATGCGCTGAATTGTGAAAACGAGCATAGATGGGTGATTCTAACCGAAATACGGTATAGAACAGGCTTAGAATGGTGAGAAAGCGGATAGATGGGTGATTCTAATCTAAATGTTTAGAATGGACGTCGATTGTAACCGTGCATAGTTGCGTAACTGTAACCGAAATAAAAAGTGGCATAGATTTGTGGAAACGAGTATAGAAATAAGTCCCAACCGAAATACGATTTCAAATCCTCGTAGGATAGTGAAAACGAGTTTAAATTAGTGATTCTAACCGAAATAAGGTATAGAAGTGGCATAGATTAGTGGAAACAGGTATATAGATGTTATTCTAACCGAAATATGGTGCAGAATGACCATACGATGATGAAACAGAGTATAGATGCGCAACTTTAACCGAAATATGGTATAGAATGAGCAAACAATAATGAAAACGAGTGTGGATGGGCGATTCTAACCAAAATATGGTTTATAATGAGCGTACAATGATGAAACGATTACATGTGGGGGATTCGAACCGAAATATAGTTTAGAAAGAGCATACAATAATGAAAACGAGTATAGATGGGTGATTCGAGATGTAGAATGAGCGTACGATGATGAAAATGAGTATAGATGGGTGATTCCAACCAAAATATGGTTTAGAATGAGCGTACGATGATGAAAACTAGCACAAATGGGTGATTTTAACCGAAATAAGGTATAGAAGTGGCCTAGCTTAGTTGATGCAAGTATATAATTGTGATTCTAATCGAAATATAGTGTAAAATGAGCATACAATAATGAAATCGAGTATAGACGCCTAATTCTAACCGAAATATGGTTTAGAAAGAACGTACATCGATGAAAATGAGTATAGATCGGTGATTCAAGGAGCAGAATGAACGTACAATGATAAAAATAAGTGTAGAGATGGGTGATTCCTACCTACCGAAATATGATAGAAAACGGTCATAGACCGGTGAAAACGAGTATAAAGGGGTTATTCTGACCGAAATATGGTGTAGAATGAGCCTACAATGATGAAAACGAGGGTAAATGGGTGATTCTAACTGAATTCTGGTACCAAACAGGCGTAGAGTGGTGAAAACGAGTTTAGATGGGTGAAATATGGTATAAACCGGGGCATATATGGTAAAAATGAGTACATATGGGTGATTTCAATCGAAATATGGTTTAGAATGGGCGTAGATTGGCAAAACAGAGTATAAATGCATAACTCTAGCAGAAATAAGTTATAAAAGTGGCCTAGATTAGTGAAAACGACTATTTAAATACGATCCTAACTGAAATGGGGTATTAATTGCTCGTAAACTAGTGAGAACGAGTATAAGTAAATGATTCTAATAGAAATATAGTTTAGAATGGGAGTATAATGGTGAAAACGAGCATCGATTGGTGATTCTAACTGAAATATGGTATAAAATGAACGTAGAATCGTGGAAACCAGTATAGATGGGCGATTCTAACCAAAATATGGTATAAAATGGGCATAGATGAGTGAAAACGAGTATACAATAGCGATTCTAACCGAAGTAAGTTTCCAAAGGCTCGTAGAATGGTGGAAACGAGTATGAATGAGTGGTTCTAACCGAAATATGGTCTAGAATGAGAGCGCAATGATGAAATTGAGTATGGATGGGTCATTCTAACTGAAATATGGTATCAAACATGCGCTGAATTGTGAAAACGAGCATAGATGGGTGATTCTAACCGAAATACGGTATAGAACAGGCTTAGAATGGTGAGAAAGCGGATAGATGGGTGATTCTAATCTAAATGTTTAGAATGGACGTCGATTGTAACCGTGCATAGTTGCGTAACTGTAACCGAAATAAAAAGATTTGTGGAAACGAGTATAGAAATAAGTCCCAACCGAAATACGATTTCAAATCCTCGTAGGATAGTGAAAACGAGTTTAAATTAGTGATTCTAACCGAAATAAGGTATAGAAGTGGCATAGATTAGTGGAAACAGGTATATAGATGTTATTCTAACCGAAATATGGTGCAGAATGACCATACGATGATGAAACAGAGTATAGATGCGCAACTTTAACCGAAATATGGTATAGAATGAGCAAACAATAATGAAAACGAGTGTGGATGGGCGATTCTAACCAAAATATGGTTTATAATGAGCGTACAATGATGAAACGATTACATGTGGGGGATTCGAACCGAAATATAGTTTAGAAAGAGCATACAATGATGAAAACGAGTATAGATGGGTGATTCGAGATGTAGAATGAGCGTACGATGATGAACACGAGTATAGATAGGTGATTCCAACCAAAATATGGTTTAGAATGAGCGTACGATGATGAAAAATAGCACAAATGGGTGATTTTAACCGAAATAAGGTATAGAAGTGGCCTAGCTTAGTTGATGTCACGACCCGCACCCGGAAATTGGGCATGAGTCGTGGGTACGTCCAGCCTACGCCGCAGCATCGGCGGTAGAACGCTGTCTAGGTCACAAACATAGTATATCCTGTCAATAGTCTCAACTCCGTACGGAGGACAATGATAAATAATCACAGTTCTATAATATACTCAATCACAACTATAAACATAATGGCACGATGAGAATTGAAAAGAGTTCTATTTAAACCAATCACAAGAAGTTCAACTCAAATCCTGGGTCCAAATGACCTCACAAAGTCACAAAAAAATAAATACATCTCAGTCTCAGTCTCAGTCTAAAACAATAATTGCAGAAAAATAATCTAAGCATGGGCAGGCATGTTCTCCTCTAGGATAGGCACCTCCTCTGGGATTTCGGGGGTGAAATCCTCCTCTATTCCTGGACCGTAATGAGTAGGGCAAAAGTCCTCCAGGTTCTCTGAAAAATGTTGTTATCCAGTCAGGATTGGAGCGAAGCACAAGCACTAACAGCAGTTTCATTAAATTGACAAAAATCTATAAACAGTGTAAGAGATACAAGATGGAAATAAAAGCTGAACATGTGAAGTACAGAGGAACTGAAATAGACAATAGAGCATCTAGCAATGAACAATAAATAGTGAATGCTAGAACAAGTAATCTGAATAAAGATAAAACATTTAGTTAAGTGGTTGAAATATTAGTTTATTATGTGATCGGCTTGGGACTGGATCAGGCTGGTTATATATGATTAGCTATGATTCTTTTAGGTCAGGCTAACCGCATGGTTAGCTATGGTGCATATAGTGGTCAGGCTAATCATATATAACAGCTATGGAGCATATAAGTGGTCAGGCTGCACCCGACGTGAGAAGTGGGGTGAGCTATGGTACATATAATGTTTGGATATGATCACACAATTTACTAATAGTTCCCCATCCCCCAGCTAGCACGATGGATTCCAACCACGACTCCTCGTGATGGGGATCTAGGGTGCTAACCCGTGTATCCATAGTGTCGGAATCAAGTATGAAATACACTACAATTTATAGAAGTAATCAACCATGAAAACTGTCAGAGAATGTACTCGCCTGTGGTCCTGAGCAAAATGTGAGGATCGATGTCCAAAGTGGGATCACAAAGACCTATATATAAGATAACAATGTTAAATGGTGTTTGGAAATAATAAGAGTGATTAGCAAATTTGAAATGGGGTGTTAGGCCATTTCTAGGTCTATACTAGGTTTTACTAAGTCAACTCTAGGTTTACCTATGGTTAACTAGATCATTTGGTCAAACTCTAATTAATGCTAGTCTTATGCTAGTCTATAACTGCCATACTAGATATTATTAATACACAATTAGCTTATATAGTAAGGTACCATGATATCTAGTTAGTACCTAGATTTTAGTTGAAAACTTTAGTCTAACTGAGATACCACACATATCTTAACACTTACGTACTGATACTTTAAATAGTATGCTAAAAATACTATGTTGCTAGTTAATACTTACCTACTCTTAATCCTAATCCTTAACCCAACTCAGTGTCACCTAAGATATATATATATATACTAGCTGCCAATGGATTGGATCAATTTCATATCCCAAGTCATGGCAACTATAGTTGCTGATACTATAGTGTATCAGCAATTACTAGTAATACCTTAACAACTCATCACTTCCCAATACTTGGCACCAACTTCCTACACAAACACATGGATATCCTACCCACTACTGTGAATGCCTCTCATTGCTGCTACTGGTACCTTGCTGCCACAGTGCAAATTGTACTGATACTTGTTCCCTGCACACAGACACAGATATCTGATACACCACACTCATAGTCCTCACACATACAGCACTAGTTAAACCTAAGCCAAAAACACACAGGTATACCCACAGTTACACTACCACACATATCACACATTAGGAATAATTCCTATGCACAGAAAATTAACTCACAAAGCATGTGCACTCCCCTCACTGATACCAAGCCCTGACCATCTAGTACCATGTTCAGTCCACCCATCTGGACTGGTACCCTAAACTGATGCCAACACAAAGTTCTGATACTTAAACACCCAGTTGGGATACCCACACACTGATGCACATAATCAACTAGACACTAGGTTTCAGTCATCTCACACACACACTGGAATTTGGAGATTAAAAACCTGGGCACACACACACAGGTCCTAGGCACTAGTTTTAGAGATAATTTACACATCTACACTGACACACATATACTCTGATACACAGAACTAAATTCTTACACAACACTCACACACACCACATTCTATCACCTAACTGATACACACAGACACATACCTACACACAGTCATGCTCCTCACCTAATCTAATACACATGAACTTACCCTCAATGCACACACAAATAACTTACTGAAACACAGGTAACATTACACAAGGTTCACTCAGTGCACAGGAATTTCCACACACTACTTCTCATTGACTGATACACAAACACCTATACATAATACTCTCTCAGGTATCTAAAACATATTGATTCTCGCACATTGTTCACTGGTACTCTAATACACTGCACAGCAAATCTGCACACAGGTATCTGCTCCCACAACACACAGTCACTGCTTCACTTTTCCCCCTCTCTCAGAGTTACACACAAGAACCTAACTGATCCCCCAACTGCTGATACCCCATATTACCTCACTGAAATATATATATGTATTCACACAGCCATATACACCCAGAATTTCTGAGATGAAACTGATACATAAACACAGCCACATGCACACAGATACATATAGATAGGTTCATGCACAGCCTCCTATTGAACTTCACATCTACTCACATACACATGTGCACAGAATCTAACTAGTCCACCAACAGTTTTGTGGAGACTGGCACAGCAACACACCCTCCATCTACACCTACACCTACTGATCCCCCAAAACCCGACTATGCAGGAAATTCAGCACACAGAAATCCTCCCACAGAACCCGATTGTACAGTAACTCCTTCACAGTTTCCCCCTCTTCTAACACCCACAAAACTACAACCTAGACATATATATACAACACATCAAATCCATATACATATGTATAAATATATATGTATATACATCATTCATCAAATTAGATTATTTTTAGAGTAAATTAGGTAGGTATTCATCCTATGAAGCATTTCCCCAAACACCTAGCATGCAGAACACGAATTTACATACAACCCATGAATCCCTCTAACCAAAAACCCTAAAAATCAAGATCTATCCTACATGTAGGTGATGAATTAAATCTACATGCAACCCCTAGGGTTAGGGTTCACGAAAATTAGGGAAAACTATGTTGGTCACCAAAACCTAATCCAAAAACCCTAAAAATCGAACTACACACAGATTTGGGGTTCCCAATGGCCATTACCATCTAAAAACAGAAATTAAATGAGTAGAACTAGGGTTTTACCTGCAGGGAAGGTTTCTTCAACGAGGCTCTTCTTCTCCAAGGCTTCCTGACCCACGTTCTTTGCTTCTCTTGCTTTGGAGGAGGAGAAAATGGAACCTAGGGTTAGGGTTTCGAATTTTTGGAGTGGGGAGATGGATTTCTCTAGTGGAGGCTAGGGTTTCTCCTGTTTACATGAATGATGGCTTTGTGAGAGGCTGCTTTTTATATATAAACCTAGTTCTAGGGTTTCCTTGCACAGCTTTAGGTTTAAACCTTTATGTTAAGTCATGTAGGACCTAATAGACTCAGGTTAAGTCAGTCTAGGGTTTTGAGGGTTCTCCCTAATCTTAAAATTCTAGGGTTTGATAGAATAGGGTTTACAAATTAGGGTTGACTCACTAGGGTCTGTCCTAATGAGTTCTAGGGTTTACCTTAAACCAAATATCACTAATAATAATATAATTAGTTTATAAAACTCAGCAATTAATTAAATACATAATTATTTAAAATAGCTAAATTACACAATTGCCCTTATATGGAAAAGTGGTAGTGACAAGTCTACCCTCCTAAAATAAATTTCGTCCTCGAAATTGGACTGAACTACAACAAGAATGAATTCAGAAAAGGAATATACCTCAAGTCTAGAAGAGATACGGGTATTGCTCGCGCATCTCGTCCTCTCTCTCCCAGGTCGACTCCCCTGGAGAGTGATGTCTCCACGCTACGCGAACCAAGGGAATAGTTTGGTTCCGCAACACCTTCTCTCTGCGGTCCAAGATCTCTACGGGCTGCTCAGGGTAGCTGAGCGTTGGACCAACCTCAATCTCCGAGTAATCAAGTACGTGACTAGAGTCTGCCACGTACCGTCTCAGCTGCGACACGTGAAACACATTATGCACTCCCTCCAATGCAGGCGGCAAGTCCAGTCTATATGCCACTGCACCTACCCTCGCCAGAATACTGAAGGGTCCGATGTAGCGTGGGCTAAGCTTCCCGCCTCTGCCAAAACGAATCGTTCCACGCGTCGGAGAAATCCGTAGGAAAACTAGATCGCCAACCTAAAACAACAGTCTTAGCACGCAGTCTAAGCAAACAACACAAATCAGAAAATTAACAATCTATACCTGAAACTCAAGGGGTCTACGGTAGCTGTCGGCCCAATGCCGCTGTCTGTCCTGCGCCACTCGCAGTCTGTCTCTGATGAGTTTCACCTTTTCTGCTGCATCCACGACCATTTCTGGTCCTAGCAAGGCTCTCTCTCCAACGTCGTCCCACGATAGCGGTGTACGACACCTTCGTCCATAAAGGGCCTCAAATGGTGATATCTCGATGCTGGCCTGGTAGCTGTTATTGTAAGCAAACTCTACCAGGTGCAGATGATCCTCCCAAGAACCTCCGAGATCTAAAACGCAAGTGCGTAGCATATCCTCAAGAGTCTGAATAGTCCTTTCAGACTGCCCGTCTGTCTGGGGGTGATATGCGGTACTGAACTTGAGCTGAGTGCCCAAGCTAGCCTGCAGACTCCTCCAGAAATGGGAAGTGAAACGACTATCCCGATCTGAGACGATGCTCACAGGAACTCCATGAAGCCTAACAATCTGCCGCACGTACATCTCTGCTAGCCTCTCTGTCGACGTGCCCACTTTGAAAGGTAAGAAATGGGCTGATTTGGTCAACCTGTCCACGATGACCCAAATTGCGTCTTTTCCTCCTGGAGAACGTGGAAGCCCTGAAACGAAATCCATGGTCACGTGCTCCCATTTCCATTCTGGAATCGGTAAAGGTTGAAGCAAACCACCTGGCCTCTGCCGGTCTGCCTTTACCTGCTGGCACACTAGACACCGGGATACGAAGCGTGCTACCTCGCGCTTCATTCCATACCACCATACGTGCTCCCTCAAGTCTCGATACATCTTGTTGGCACCGGGATGCATCGAGTACTGAGAGCGGTGTGCCTCCTGCAAAACCTCCTCGCGTAGCTCCCCGCTAGGCACACATATCCTTGTGCCGTGCCGTAAAGAACCGTCATCTGCGATAGTGAAGTCGTCTGACAAACCCATCTGAACTTGGGTTCTGATACTCCTCAGAGTCTCATCATCGTACTGCGCAGCTCTGATCCTGTCCATCAGCTCGGACTGTACCTGCAATCCCCACATCTGAATCTCGGTACCGGGAACTAACACCTCAATCTCCAAGCTCTCTAAATCAGCCAACAAATGCCTATCTGTTGTCAAGTACATAGCCATCGGATACCTGCTCAAAGCATCGGCGACTACGTTAGCCTTCCCTGGATGGTACTGCAATGATATGTCAAAGTCCTTCATCAGCTCTAACCATCTCCTCTGCCTCATGTTCAGCTCCTTCTGTGTGAATACGTACTTCAAGCTCTTGTGGTCTGTGAAGATTTCCACACGCTCTCCGTACAGGTAATGTTTCCACAGCTTTAGAGCGAAGATAACTGCTGCCAACTCTAAATCGTGGGTGGGATAATTCTTTTCATGAGGGCGTAACTGCCTGGAAGCATAGGCAATTACCTTCCCGTGCTGTTGAAGAACACATCCCAGACCCTTCCCTGAAGCATCACTGTAGATGGTAAAATCACCTGTCCCTGATGGCAACGTCAAAATTGGAGCTGTCGTCAACCTCTTCTTCAGCTCATCAAATGCAGCCTGGCACTCCTCCGTCCACACAAAATCCACATCCTTCCTAGTCAGTCTGGTCATCGGCGCTGCAATCTTGGAGAAGTCTTGTACAAACCTCCTGTAGTATCCTGCTAGCCCGAGAAAACTCCTGATCTCAGCTACCGAACTGGGGGTAGCCCACGACTCTACTGCCTCGATCTTCTGTGGGTTAACCGAGATTCCGTCACCCGATACCACATGCCCAAGAAATTCGACCTTGTCAAGGAAGAATTCACACTTAGAGAGTTTCCCGTATAGCTTCTCCCTCCTGAGAGTCTCTAAGACCAATCTCAGGTGCTCTTCGTGCTCCTCCGGTGTCTTGGAATACACAAGAATATCGTCGATGAACACCACTACGAACTTATCAAGGTACTGGTGGAACACCTTGTTCATCAAGTTCATGAATACTGCCGGCGCATTGGTTAAACCAAATGGCATCACCATGAACTCAAACTGGCCGTATCTGGTCCGAAAAGCTATCTTCGGCGTGTCTTCTTTCTTTACCTTCACCTGGTGATAGCCTGACCTCAAATCAATCTTTGAAAACACCCTCGCCCCGCTCAACTGGTCGAAAAGATCATCTATCCTCGGCAGCGGGTACTTATTCTTGATAGTGATATTGTTCAAAGCTCTATAATCAATGCACATGCGCACCGTGCCGTCCTTCTTCGGTACGAACAATACTGGAGCTCCCCATGGTGATGAACTGGATTTGATGAAGCCTTTGTCCTGCAGCTCCTCAACTTGCTTCTTCAGTTCTGCCAGCTCGCTGTTGTTGACTCTATAGACATGTTGTGAAATGGGCTCCGCTCCTGGAACCAAGTCTATAGAGAATTCAACATCTCTGTCTGGCGGCAAGCCTGGCAACTCTTCTGGAAATACATCCAGGAACTCCGCTATCAGAGGATGTGGCAACTCCTCTTCTTCCGCCCTGGCTCCGCAAAATGTGCTCCTGCTCTGTTCCGCTGCTGCTCTGACGACCTCAAACTCCGGCTCTCCTGGTGGTCTAAATAATACTCTGCCTCTATAACAATCTATAGTAGCATGATGTCTACTCAACCAGTCCATTCCGAGCACAATATCGTACCCCGGAAGTGGCATGACGAGTAAACTCACGCTCAAGTCTCGGCCTCCTACTGATACTCTCCGGTCCTTGCAATGATCACGGACTAGGATAATACCTCCACCAGTCATGATCTTGCAAGTCCTAGCTAATGGTTCTGTGTCTAAATAATGTCGAAGTGCATAAGATACAGACACAAAACTATGGGAAGCGCCAGAATCGAATAAGGTAAATGCGGGAATACAATCGAGAAGAACCGAACCTGTGATCAAGTCTCCTGCCGGCTCGATCTCCTCGACTGCCATGGCGTACGCTCGCCCCTGGGGTGCACCTCTCTGCTGCTGATGCTGGGCGAACCTCTGATTTTGCGGTGGAAGTGGTCCCCTCTGTTGTTGGCCTCCTGGTACGGTAGGTACCCTGCCTGGTCCTCTCTGGGCGGCTGCTCCACCCTGACCTGGACGAGTCCGAATGGTAGGGCAATCCCTCAGCTGATGTGTCGTCGATCCGCAGGACAAACATGAGCCCAATCTGTGCCTGCAGATATCTCTAGTATGTCCCATCTTCCCGCAGTACGCACACTGGATGGCGGGCTGAGTCTGCCTCTGCTGCTGTTGCTGAACCTGCCCTCGAGCTGGTGCCTGGTGCTGTTGCTGAAAGTGTCTCTGCTGCTGCTGAAAGTGTGGACGCTTGCCTGTTCCCGCACTACTGTTTGCCCCTCCGGTAACATCGCGTCCCCTCTTGGGCCTGAGGTCCAAGTCATCCTCGGCTACTTGGGCATCCATCAATATGCCCTCGTAGTTAGCTGTGCGACGTCCCGACGTGCGAGACTTGATCTCTCTTGTCAGCCCCTTTCTGAATTTCCGGGCCCTGTCCCCCGGATCTCTAATCATCGATGGCGCAAAGCGGCTCAGGCGGGAAAACTCCGCGGCATATTCGTCGACGGACGAGCTCCCCTGGGCTAAGTCATGGAACTGACTCTCCAAAGCTCCCAGGGCGACATCAGGAAAGAACTTTTCTTTGAAGAGCTCCTTGAAAGCCTCTCAAGTGAGTCCCCCGCGCAAGAGTCTCGGCTCCGTGCGAAACCACGTCAAGGCGATGTCGAACATCTGGCTGCCAGCGGCCTCGATCTTGAGCGCCTCTGGAATCTGCGCCAAACGCAAGTTCCTCTCGATGTCCTCTAGCCAATCATCGGCGTAGAGTATCCCTTCTGTCCCCTTGAACTCCCGAGGCATCATCCTCTTGAAGTCCACAATGGTGCCCGGCCTCTGTTGTTGCTGACCAGGTTGTTGCTGCTGCTGGGTGACTCTCTCCACAGCTTGGAGAGCCACTTGGTGAGCATTCTCCATGTTCACCCTCATCATCTCTGTCTGGGCCTGATGTGCCTCAGCCTGCACTCTCTGGGCCTCTGCCGACGTCCTCTGGGCATCGACCATGCCCTGTATCAAAGCGAACATCGGTGCCCCATCGACGGGCACACCTCCTGGATGCTGAGCTGGTGGTGGTGGAGGTGGTGGTGCCGTCGTAGCTGTGGGGACCCTCTGAACTGGTGGTGGAGGACCCCCGAATGCTGCAGACACTCCCACCTGTCCTGGAGATGTAGGAGGTGCTGCTGATGTCTGTCCGGCAGCGCGAGAGGTGGCAGACCTCTCTGAATCTGCTGCTCCGAGTCTCTGGGACCTTCTTGGCGGCATCCTGGAGACAGATCGAAAGATTCAATTAAAGCAATAGATACGATATCATCAAGGAAGGACAGTAAAAATTTCTAAAGGAATTAATCATTAAGAATAGTATCATAAGAATCAGAATTCCCTAATTGTGATCGAGCATATCCTTGGCCTAATTCCTATTTCCTAAAACAGTCTAAGACTATGACTGGACCTGCATGGGCCACCACTAAAAACGTGTCACGACCCGCACCCAGAAATTGGGCATGAGTCGTGGGTACGTCCAGCCTACGCCGCAGCATCGGCGGTAGAACGCTGTCTAGGTCACAAACATAGTATATCCTGTCAATAGTCTCAACTCCGTACGGAGGACAATGATAAATAATCACAGTTCTATAATATACTCAATCACAACTATAAACATAATGGCACGATGAGAATTGAAAAGAGTTCTATTTAAACCAATCACAAGAAGTTCAACTCAAATCCTGGGTCCAAATGACCTCACAAAGTCACAAAAAAATAAATACATCTCAGTCTCAGTCTCAGTCTAAAACAATAATTGCAGAAAAATAATCTAAGCATGGGCAGGCATGTTCTCCTCTAGGATAGGCACCTCCTCTGGGATTTCGGGGGTGAAATCCTCCTCTATTCCTGGACCGTAATGAGTAGGGCAAAAGTCCTCCAGGTTCTCTGAAAAATGTTGTTATCCAGTCAGGATTGGAGCGAAGCACAAGCACTAATAGCAGTTTCATTAAATTGACAAAAATCTATAAACAGTGTAAGAGATACAAGATGGAAATAAAAGCTGAACATGTGAAGTACAGAGGAACTGAAATAGACAATAGAGCATCTAGCAATGAACAATAAATAGTGAATGCTAGAACAAGTAATCTGAATAAAGATAAAACATTTAGTTAAGTGGTTGAAATATTAGTTTATTATGTGATCGGCTTGGGACTGGATCAGGCTGGTTATATATGATTAGCTATGATTCTTTTAGGTCAGGCTAACCGCATGGTTAGCTATGGTGCATATAGTGGTCAGGCTAATCATATATAACAGCTATGGAGCATATAAGTGGTCAGGCTGCACCCGACGTGAGAAGTGGGGTGAGCTATGGTACATATAATGTTTGGATATGATCACACAATTTACTAATAGTTCCCCATCCCCCAGCTAGCACGATGGATTCCAACCACGACTCCTCGTGATGGGGATCTAGGGTGCTAACCCGTGTATCCATAGTGTCGGAATCAAGTATGAAATACACTACAATTTATAGAAGTAATCAACCATGAAAACTGTCAGAGAATGTACTCGCCTGTGGTCCTGAGCAAAATGTGAGGATCGATGTCCAAAGTGGGATCACAAAGACCTATATATAAGATAACAATGTTAAATGGTGTTTGGAAATAATAAGAGTGATTAGCAAATTTGAAATGGGGTGTTAGGCCATTTCTAGGTCTATACTAGGTTTTACTAAGTCAACTCTAGGTTTACCTATGGTTAACTAGATCATTTGGTCAAACTCTAATTAATGCTAGTCTTATGCTAGTCTATAACTGCCATACTAGATATTATTAATACACAATTAGCTTATATAGTAAGGTACCATGATATCTAGTTAGTACCTAGATTTTAGTTGAAAACTTTAGTCTAACTGAGATACCACACATATCTTAACACTTACGTACTGATACTTTAAATAGTATGCTAAAAATACTATGTTGCTAGTTAATACTTACCTACTCTTAATCCTAATTCTTAACCCAACTCAGTGTCACCTAAGATATATATATATATACTAGCTGCCAATGGATTGGATCAATTTCATATCCCAAGTCATGGCAACTATAGTTGCTGATACTATAGTGTATCAGCAATTACTAGTAATACCTTAACAACTCATCACTTCCCAATACTTGGCACCAACTTCCTACACAAACACATGGATATCCTACCCACTACTGTGAATGCCTCTCATTGCTGCTACTGGTACCTTGCTGCCACAGTGCAAATTGTACTGATACTTGTTCCCTGCACACAGACACAGATATCTGATACACCACACTCATAGTCCTCACACATACAGCACTAGTTAAACCTAAGCCAAAAACACACAGGTATACCCACAGTTACACTACCACACATATCACACATTAGGAATAATTCCTATGCACAGAAAATTAACTCACAAAGCATGTGCACTCCCCTCACTGATACCAAGCCCTGACCATCTAGTACCATGTTCAGTCCACCCATCTGGACTGGTACCCTAAACTGATGCCAACACAAAGTTCTGATACTTAAACACCCAGTTGGGATACCCACACACTGATGCACATAATCAACTAGACACTAGGTTTCAGTCATCTCACACACACACTGGAATTTGGAGATTAAAAACCTGGGCACACACACACAGGTCCTAGGCACTAGTTTTAGAGATAATTTACACATCTACACTGACACACATATACTCTGATACACAGAACTAAATTCTTACACAACACTCACACACACCACATTCTATCACCTAACTGATACACACAGACACATACCTACACACAGTCATGCTCCTCACCTAATCTAATACACATGAACTTACCCTCAATGCACACACAAATAACTTACTGAAACACAGGTAACATTACACAAGGTTCACTCAGTGCACAAGAATTTCCACACACTACTTCTCATTGACTGATACACAAACACCTATATATAATACTCTCTCAGGTATCTAAAACATATTGATTCTCGCACATTGTTCACTGGTACTCTAATACACTGCACAGCAAATCTGCACACAGGTATCTGCTCCCACAACACACAGTCACTGCTTCACTTTTCCCCCTCTCTCAGAGTTACACACAAGAACCTAACTGATCCCCCAACTGCTGATACCCCATATTACCTCACTGAAATATATATATGTATTCACACAGCCATATACACCCAGAATTTCTGAGATGAAACTGATACATAAACACAGCCACATGCACACAGATACATATAGATAGGTTCATGCACAGCCTCCTATTGAACTTCACATCTACTCACATACACATGTGCACAGAATCTAACTAGTCCACCAACAGTTTTGTGGAGACTGGCACAGCAACACACCCTCCATCTACACCTACACCTACTGATCCCCCAAAACCCGACTATGCAGGAAATTCAGCACACAGAAATCCTCCCACAGAACCCGATTGTACAGTAACTCCTTCACAGTTTCCCCCTCTTCTAACACCCACAAAACTACAACCTAGACATATATATACAACACATCAAATCCATATACATATGTATAAATATATATGTATATACATCATTCATCAAATTAGATTATTTTTAGAGTAAATTAGGTAGGTATTCATCCTATGAAGCATTTTCCCAAACACCTAGCATGCAGAACACGAATTTACATACAACCCATGAATCCCTCTAACCAAAAACCCTAAAAATCAAGATCTATCCTACATGTAGGTGATGAATTAAATCTACATGCAACCCCTAGGGTTAGGGTTCACGAAAATTAGGGAAAACTATGTTGGTCACCAAAACCTAATCCAAAAACCCTAAAAATCGAACTACACACAGATTTGGGGTTCCCAATGGCCATTACCATCTAAAAATAGAAATTAAATGAGTAGAACTAGGGTTTTACCTGCAGGGAAGGTTTCTTCAACGAGGCTCTTCTTCTCCAAGGCTCCCTGACCCACGTTCTTTGCTTCTCTTGCTTTGGAGGAGGAGAAAATGGAACCTAGGGTTAGGGTTTCGAATTTTTGGAGTGGGGAGATGGATTTCTCTAGTGGAGGCTAGGGTTTCTCCTGTTTACATGAATGATGGCTTTGTGAGAGGCTGCTTTTTATATATAAACCTAGTTCTAGGGTTTCCTTGCACAGCTTTAGGTTTAAACCTTTATGTTAAGTCATGTAGGACCTAATAGACTCAGGTTAAGTCAGTCTAGGGTTTTGAGGGTTCTCCCTAATCTTAAAATTCTAGGGTTTGATAGAATAGGGTTTACAAATTAGGGTTGACTCACTAGGGTCTGTCCTAATGAGTTCTAGGGTTTACCTTAAACCAAATATCACTAATAATAATATAATTAGTTTATAAAACTCAGCAATTAATTAAATACATAATTATTTAAAATAGCTAAATTACACAATTGCCCTTATATGGAAAAGTGGTAGTGACAGTTGATGCAAGTATATAATTGTGATTCTAATCGAAATATAGTGTAGAATGAGCATACAATGATGAAATCGAGTATAGACGCCTAATTCTAACCGAAATATGGTTTAGAAAGAACGTACATCGATGAAAATGAGTATAGATCGGTGATTCAAGGAGCAGAATGAACGTACAATGATAAAAACAAGTGTAGAGATGGGTGATTCCTACCTACCGAAATACGATAGAAAACGGTCATAGACCGGTGAAAACGAGTATAAAGGGGTTATTCTGACCGAAATATGGTGTAGAATGAGCCTACAATGATGAAAACGAGGGTAAATGGGTGATTCTAACTGAATTCTGGTACCAAACAGGCGTAGAGTGGTAAAAACGAGTTTAGATGGGTGAAATATGGTATAAACCGGGGCATATATGGTAAAAATGAGTACATATGGGTGATTCCAATCGAAATATGGTTTAGAATGGGCGTAGATTGGCGAAACAGAGTATAAATGCATAACTCTAGCAGAAATAAGTTATAAAAGTGGCCTAGATTAGTGAAAACGACTATTTAAATACGATCCTAACTGAAATGGGGTATTAATTGCTCGTAAACTAGTGAGAACGAGTATAAGTAAATGATTCTAATAGAAATATAGTTTAGAATGGGAGTATAATGGTGAAAACGAGCATCGATTGGTGATTCTAACTGAAATATGGTATAAAATGAACGTAGAATCGTGGAAACCAGTATAGATGGGCGATTCTAACCAAAATATGGTATAAAATGGGCGTAGATGAGTGAAAACGAGTATACAATAGCGATTCTAACCGAAATAAGTTTCCAAAGGCTCGTAGAATGGTGGAAACGAGTATAAATGAGTGCTTCTAACCGAAATATGGTCTAGAATGAGAGCGCAATAATGAAATTGAGTATAGATGGGTCATTCTAACTGAAATATGGTATCAAACATGCGCTGAATTGTGAAAACGAGCATAGATGGGTGATTCTAACCGAAATACGGTATAGAACAGGCTTAGAATGGTGAGAAAGCGGATAGATGGGTGATTCTAATCTAAATGTTTAGAATGGACGTCGATTGTAACCGTGCATAGTTGCGTAACTGTAACCGAAATAAAAAGATTTGTGGAAACGAGTATAGAAATAAGTCCCAACCGAAATACGATTTCAAATCCTCGTAGGATAGTGAAAACGAGTTTAAATTAGTGATTCTAACCGAAATAAGGTATAGAAGTGGCATAGATTAGTGGAAACAGGTATATAGATGTTATTCTAACCGAAATATGGTGCAGAATGACCATACGATGATGAAACAGAGTATAGATGCGCAACTTTAACCGAAATATGGTATAGAATGAGCAAACAATAATGAAAACGAGTGTGGATGGGCGATTCTAACCAAAATATGGTTTATAATTAGCGTACAATGATGAAACGATTACA
>JAYESA010001564.1:0-41770 GCA_036927795.1 Iris macrosiphon
TGACACCAGCAAAACTTATTCAACTATGGTTTGGCGTTACATCCCATAAGAAAGAAAGGAAAAAAAAAAAACGGTAGGAAGATGTACATATATGATATATGTGCTGCTCACTAATAAGTTCTATGATTTGATTACGAATAAACCAAGATCATTACTTTCGGATGTCATAGTTTATTTGGACTCCATGCTTAACAACAAAAGTTGTTTCAGAAGGAGACTACTTTTACAAGATACTTATGTTTAAAATAAAATAAAATAAAATAAAATAAATAGGAGGTAGACCAATCGGAATCTTAAATCTCATTTGTTAAATATCTTAAATTGGTATTGTTGACGTTAAAAGAAAACAAAAGTAAAAAAATATAGAAGTAACTTTTGACCGCAGTGCTAAAAAAAAATATAGTTAAGGTTTTTTTTTGTTTTTTTTGTTGACTATTTTGTTCTCTCTTCGTTCGTCTTCTTTTTTCCGTTCTTTTTATTTGACTGGGGCAGAAGAAATAAGCAGAAGAAAAAAAAAAACTGAATAAGTTATGAAACCTAATCTTATGTTGATGTTTGCAACGACCAAGAGAAAGACTTTTAGAGGAATAAAATAGCAAAAGTTTTCCAATGAAATAGGGGATTAATTGGGGCCGGGCAAAGAGAAAACCAGTGGATGAAGATATTTGGATACTCGTATGAGGTCCACAGGGAGTGTTGTTTGTGTGTCAATCACAAACTTGTGGTATCCAAATGCCTTCTAGAAGCTCAAGTGTAACAAACGTAATGCAACTTTTCGTATGGGCAACACAAGCCAACCAACTAGTAGGCATGATGAAAACAAAAGGCTCAAAGCACGTAGAAGAAGGTTTTTTTTTTCTTTTTTGTTGCTAATCAGACAAGAGGATGTTTAGTTTGCATATTTGGAGTACCGAAGTCACTAGAATCCGAATTTGATCATAGTTGGTTGGGAGATTTACAGACAAAATTTACAGTAATTTGATATAAACAATAAATTTTGTCTGTCATGAAATTGAAATTTTGATATAAAATTTTTTTTTTCCTCCAAAGTAAATGCGGAAGTAAAAAATTTCTCATTTTCAATTCGCGCATTTGGTTTGAGGACCACTTTATCCTAATTTTAACAAAAAAAAAAGTACTATTCATGTCACTTCAACAAAAAATTATACTTTTTCACTCGCTTCAACCATCAACCAATCAACAAACTTTAGAATTTTTCACTTGTAACCTCCACTTCTTCAAAGTACTTACACGAAAGTTTTTTTTTTTTTTTACTTCGCTTCACTTCATCGTAATGTATACATAAAAGATCGATTTTTAGAAAAAAAATTTTTACTTCGTTTCTCTTTGTCGAATCAAATAGCCCCCAACTGCAGTAGTTAATGATCATGATAATATCCTTAAAAGAGTACATTAGTTACCTATGAGAAAACAATATAGTGACAACTGAAAAAGTGTTGAAAATCAGACACCAGAGCCAAATGCTCTGACAACAGACGTTGGGATCAGACATGCCCTACATGCAAGCGTTCTGACTCTGTGTCTGAAACTAACCAGAACGGAAACTTAGCACAACCCACATGAGATAACCAACTCCCGTCTAACGAACACCAAACACAGATAAAGACACGTATATGGCGGTGACTACGTCATCTAGACAAATCTTAATCTATATAACTCAGATGAAATTAAAAGTTTAATAAAATCAATGTTGAACCCTTTATCCGAATAGGTTCAACCCCCTCATCACACTCAAGAAGAAAAGACAGAGATTACAATGAAATCACTCACCCTACCCATAGCTATCTCCTTGAATGAAGGTGACGACTCCTCGATCAGATCTCATCTTTCTTCTGTCTTGGATGACAAGCTCTAAGAGCAAAGTATGGACTTTCTTTTAGATTTTCTGTGGACAAGCACCAAGAATCTCTACCTTATGCTCTTCTCTTTGTGCCTCTACCCTCAACCCATATATATAGTTGAGAAACCTTAGTTTAGGTTATAGGAATTCCTTAATAGGAAACCCTAAAATATGAAACTCATTACCTAAAATAGCCAACACAAATTATGGAAGTCCAAATCTATTCAAATTAAATATTTGATACATATTTGTAAATATAATCAAATCAAATATTTAATGTAGATTTTTAAATTGCATCAAATCAAATATTTGACCATATTTTGGCTCCAAAATTTTCTGTTACCAAATCCAGACTTGATCCAACATACTCCCTCTCCATTCTGATGAGAGGGTGTTGACCCCACGGCTCCTCAACTAGACTCCATGCTTGTCACCCTGCGACAGAGTTTCTGCTCCCCAATGCCACCTATTTCCGATCTTCCGAGTTGCTTTGCATCTTCCTTCGTCTCCAACTCCTCGATCGTCACGTCAACGCTACCTGCCGTGCGTAGAACCTCCTATACCACTGGGATCCTATCGATATCAATGACACGACCAAGACTGAAGTTCATGATGATCAGTCTCACTATAAGTCTTGGCTGCTTGTCCCCGACTTACGCCTTCAATCGGAACGTACTACCATTCCCACGAGCTTCTTCACCCTTGGCTGGCCCAACCAAGCGGACGATGCGGTTCTCTCGAGATTTAGACTCATGAACCTGCCCAACTTCGTGTCCGACAATGAAGCTCCCCCGTACACATGCATCCTCGAGCAGAACATCATGCACTGTGCACGCCGTCGATGACCCGCAGCTCCCCCGTACACATGCATCCTCGAGCAGAACAAATGGAGATGCACCCTCCACTGATTTAGTTTGTTGTAAAATCCATGACTACCGCAACATAGGTTTTTTAAATACCTACTGCTATTCAAGTTGGTTCCTCCCTGGCTTCAAACTACTGAAACCAATATCGCTTCGTGAAGCTTTGGTAAACCATCCGTCACCAAAATCTGATTTGTGGAACAACCCCCACTTGGAGACCGACCAGCTGTCATAGGACTGAATAACTGACACTCAATTTTTGGCTCATCAGCATTCATCGCTTCGTCTTGACAAACCGAAAAGTGAACCATGCTCTGATACCATTTATCACACTCTGATTCCTTCGAATTGCTAAGTCGCCATATAGTGTGATATCGTACAAGTCTAAATTATATTTGTACAAGGCATGAACGTATATTTTGATAATTTTTTTGAACACAAGTTGAAATCACATTTGCAGCAGTTGAACATACACTATAGAAAGAAAATAGCTTTTTATTAATAACTTGCAGCGGAATACATGGATGTGAATGCATTTGATATGTCGTATCGGCTACATTCATGAAATAACAAAAAGACAAACAAGTTGCCATAAAATAATACTTGTCATCCCATACATTATGTCTGCGTATACATTGAAACTAAAATGCCTTCAAAATGAACCGACTAAAAAATACTTAAAAATAGGAAGAGCTTTAAGTCGTCTCTTCAAAACTTCAACTAAATTTGTACATCCTTGAGATTCTCAACACATGTTGTAAACCCCCTGAAATTTTGATAAGGATATTTTGGTAATTTTGTTTTAATTATAAATCATTAAAATAATTTCTAGAATTTAGAAATCCTTTAGTGTAGTCTTAATGCCAGGAGTGCAACACTAGCTTTTTTCTTTTCAACCAACTTTGCATAATAAGCTTAGCCGAGCCTAATTAGGCTCATGACATATATGTCACTCAAAATTTTACAAACCTACACTTCGTTTGGGTCGCACAAGAACCGCGACGCTTTTTGATTCAAAATATGATTCTTGGACACTTTTTCATTGCGGTCAATTTAGACGAGCAACATGAACCCAAATTTCGACACTGACTTTTATAACCCCTAGCCTAACACGACCAACTATACACATGACATTGGTGTCACATTTATTTGAGTCCCCGTAGGCTCCAAAAATAATATAGAAACACCATGCATTTTAATTAGTCAAAAATGACCATTTTTGATTAATTGATTAATTGCACCTGACCGAGACCGAATCCCCAACTTAAACCCTCAAACTAACTTGACCAACTCATACACAACACCACACATCCATCCTCATCTTTCTACGCACCAAATACAATTTTTCCCTGACACCCTCACTTTTCCAACTAGGGGTAGTTTGGTATTTTGGCATGGGTATTATTATTTTTAGAAATATAATATTAAATATTGTGCATGTTATAAATATTATTTATTGTATTATTTATTTATTGTTAGATGTTAGTATATGATTTTTGACTTGTGAAGTAGACCTAACTAGTTTAGATTAGATCCATGGACCAACATTTAATTCTAGTTAGAATTGAGCCCAATAGTAAGCACATTCATTAGGAGGATGAATTAATTAGTTAAACCAATTAGACTAGAACCTTCCCTCCTTAATTAATTCTTTTATGAAAAGTCCCAAGGGATATTGTGAACATTTTATAGTAGCTTGGAGGAGGGGGTAGAGGTCGGCACCATAGGAGTGGAGAGAGACTCTCTCTCTCTCTCTCTCTCTCTTCATTTTTCATTCCAAATCTAGATCTAGAATTTTTCTCTTCCAAATTCATTCATCCCTACACTAATTCGTACCCAAATTTCTTCCCAATTCCTTTCCTATTTATCATTGGAGGCTATTAGAACAATGAGAAAGCAATGATCTAAAAGGAGGAAGTAAGGATCTACAAGGAGGGAGCAAGGATCTACAAGTTGAAGGCTCTTGACACTCATTTGGAGAATTTTATTAGAAATCCATCTCCCAATAGGTACAATTCAGTTTTTCTCCTCTAATTAGACTCTAAATATATAATTTAATCATTAGGAATCCTCCCATGTGCTAAGGCTACCCAAATGAATTGGAATTAGGTTCATAGGAGGCCTATGAAGAAAGTTATGTGATATTTTATGTCAATTTTGGGGGAATTATGAGATTAACACATCTTGTGTTTGTCAATAGATCAACTAGACCAAATTAACATGTGTTTGATTATGTGTGACTAGTGTTGTATCCACAATTGGATACGTGTAGGTCGTATCCCGACAATTTGGCGATACAGGTTAATTTGGGGGTTTTCTTCCGACACGGGGGTTTGAGCATGCCATATTTTGACACGGGCACGTAGACGTATAGCTAAAACTTTGTGTTGTTTCTAATTGTGATTTTAGATTTGCTCGTCCTTCGGGATACGTTTGGTGGTGTGGTGGAGCCGTATTGCAAGCTTATCATAGATCGAGTGTGATACGGGTGCGGTGCATTCCACGTGTTTGTTTTCTTGTATTTCAATTTAATTTGCCATGGTTATAGCTATTAGAGTAATATAATTATAATTGTAATATAATATATATGTATATATATATAATTATGTGTATGTTCTATATTTTATTTTGATGTGTTGGTGGTCATGGGAGAATAGGAGAGTGCATGTACATCACTAGTGTGGTTATGTGGTAACATATATATATATATATATATATATATATATATATAAAGAGAGAGAGAGAGAGAGAGAGATATGAGTGAGTGTATGTGTGTATTAGATGCGTGAATGTGAGCTAGAGGGGGGAATTATAAGCATAAGCAGCCAGATAAGCATCAGCAAAAGCAGCAAGAAGCAGCAACAAAAGCAGTAAGCTGCAGCAGCAGGAAACAGAAGCAGTAAGCTGCAACAAGCAGATTCAATAAGCAACGGCATCGATAAGCAGAAGTAGTAGAAATAAGAAACAATAGTTTGAGTGCTTAAAAATTAAGTTGTACATAAGTTAAGTTAAGCTAGTAATAAGCTAAGTTAGTTTATATTGATAAGTTAGTTGGTAAGTTGAGTATATATATATGAGAGATAAATATATATAAGCACTAGTTAGCATTGGTTAGTATTATTTCTAGTTTATCTTGAGTTAGACCAAGGTAATGAGAGTTGAGGTATCTTGGGTATGGGTATTGAATATCCATTGGGTATGTTAGTTATGATAGTTGGTATAGTGTTGTTATAAGTTTAAATGCATGTTAGTGTATAGTGAGGTATGTTGGTTAGTTAGCTAATGTTAGATATTGGATTACCTTGTGATACCAAGGTAATGTCAAGGTATTGGGTTATACCCAAGGTATTGAGTTTGTATATCAAGATGGGTGTGCAGGTGGTGTGATACCGCATTTGGTTCAAAGCTAAGGTATCCACTTAGCATTAGTTTGGCTAGGAGTACTATATATTTTGTCTTGTATATATATATATATATATATATATATATATATATATATATATATATATATATATATATATATATATATATATATGTGTGTGTGTGTGTGTGTGTGTGTGTGTATGTGTGTGTGTGTGTGTGTGTGTGTTATAGTATTTTCATATCTAATAACTTGCGTATCTTATGATACGGTATTTTGTTGGTATCCTAGTATCCTAACATAGCTAGTATAGCCTAGTTACATAGTGTATGGACCCAATATCCTAGAGATGGACTCATACAACCTAAAAATAGCTAGTTTGACCAAGTTTGACTAGTTTGACCTAGAGTTGACCTAGTTTGACTGTTTTGACTTAGAAATGGCTTTATGACCTAGAATTGAACTAGTTTAACTTATTTTTATTCCAAAACCTTGTATTGATGTAATATACTATATATAGGTCTATATAACACCAACTTGGGTATCGAGAGACACAACTTGCTCAAGACCTCAGGCAAGTACATTTCTCTGTTAGTTTTTATTTCATATTAGTGTATATATCTCATGTTCTAGAACTGTATACTTGATTCTGACACAGTGGTTTCATGGACTGGTAGTACATGGATCCTGTCAGGAGATGTTATCCCTTATCGTGTTCAATGGGTACTCCTTCACATGTATTTTATCGTGTGTATCGGGTATTGATTAAGTGTACTTCGTGTTCACACACTGCTCGTATTCAGTGTGCTTATATTCGTGTACACACACTGCTCGTGTTCAGTGTGCCCATATTCGTGTTTGTAACGTGTCGTGATTGGATCCATTAGTATTGGTTGGGGATGGGGGAGTAGGAGTTGATTATGTGATCAAGCCCCAGTGTATTCGTGTACATGCCGATTACATATCACACTTGTAATTGAGTTACCATATTGTATTTGTGTTCAACCTAAACCGATCAAATAATGAACTTGTATTCTATGGCATATTAGTTAGATTTCAGTTATTTCCATTTTATTGCAGATATTCTATTGTATGTTCTTTATTCCAGTACATACCTGTTTATTCTAGTTTATTTTATTCTGTTGTTTAGTTATCTTGTATTCTTTTCTATTATATGTTTTATATGCTCGATTATGTATTTGAAACTGCTTTCAGAGGTATGTACTTTGCTCCAATTCTGACTGAATATATTTTTCAGATGATTGGCTCGTAGACCAGTGTCCTACATACTACTGACCGCGGGAGGGCATACCATTAGATGATACTCCTGTAGACCAGGAGGACTTAGTACCAGAGCCTGAGGAGGTTTAGATTATTTTGTTAGACTGTTATTGAGAGTTATGGCATGTATATTATTTCAGTCTTATGGATGTATTGAGATTCTCTTTCTTTCGTTATTCTATATCGTGCTTATCTTCCTTAGTTGCATTGTGATTGAGTATAGTTTACATTTATCAGATACCATATTGTTCATCCATTTGGAGTTGAGATGATTGACAGGTACCATATATATATATGTATATATATATATATATATATATATATATATATATATATATATATATATATATGTATATATATATATATATGTATATATATATATATATATGTATATATATATATATATATATATATATATTGTGTGAGATGTTTGGATAGTAGAGTTGACCCAGACAACGTTCTACCTTCGATGTTGTGGCGTAGGCTGGACGTACCCACGTACTCGTGCCCAAAAATCCGGGTGCAGGTCATGACATATTTTTAGTGGTGGCCCATGCAGGTTTTGAGTTACAATTAGAGCGATATCATAGTAGTGCTCACCTAGAGTACTGCTACGAGCCTGCTTTAGGAAATATGATTTAGACTGAGAATATACTCAATCACAACTAGAAAATACTTCCAAATATCTGTTTTGTTATCCTTCTCTATTAGAATAGTGAAGTCTGGAGATGGAGAGGAGAAGGGGAAGTAGGAGAAGAGAGAATATGAGAAAAGAGATTGCAAGGGCCTTAAACCCTAGGTTGCATCTCATGTCTATTTATATTGATATGTAATACACCCACAATTACTATTATACCCTCATATGAAAAATAACAAAATAAAATAACTCTAACACCCTCCCTCAAGCAGGAGCATATAGATCAGACATGCCCAGCTTGCTACATAAATCAGAAATTGGACCACGAGAAACCGAACATAATAAGTGACAATCTGTTTCTTCAGCAACAAATTATGAACAAAATAACAATCCACCTCGATATGCTTCGTGCGCTCATGAAACACCGGATTACTTGCGATAAACATTGCCGACTGATTATCACAATACATATCCATCGGAATAGGAATCATGATTCCCATTTCATGAAGAAGTGACTGCACCCACATCATCTCAGAAGCTGTATGAGCCATCGTACGGTACTCGGCCTCTGCACTAGAACGAGCCACAACATTCTGCTTCTTAATATGCCACGTGACAAGATTGCCACCCACAAACGTACAATAGCCAGAAGTAGATCTCCTATCACTGCGACTGCCTGCCCAATCAGCATCACTGAACCCAGTCACCGTAAGCAACTGGAAAGGTTTGTACAACAAACCCTTTCCAGGTGCACCCTTCAAGTATCGAAGAATGCGAAAGATAGCCTCCCAATGTGGTTGCCGAGGGGCATGCATAAACTGACTAACTACTCCAACTGTATATGTGATGTCTGGTCGAGTAACAGTAAGATATATAAGTTTGCCAACCAAACGTTTATAATATCCAACATCCTCAAATAACTCTCCCCTGTCAACATCAAGCTTGTCATGATAATCCATAGGAGTCTCAACTGGCCGACACTCCAACATCCCAGTCTCGGAAAGTAATTCTAGAACATACTTGCGTTGTGACAGATACACACCTTTCTTAGATCGAGCAACCTCGATTCCAAAAAATATCGAAGATGACCCAAGTCCTTAGTATGAAACTGACGACTAAGGTAGGCCTTCAAGTCCACAATTCCAGCATGATCAATCCCAGATATAATGATATCATCAACATAAACAATCAACACGATAATACCTGTTGAGAAAGAATGGAAAAATACTGAATGATCTGATGTGGTACGCCGAAAGACATACTGAATGAGAATTGAACTAAACTTGTCAAACCAAGCACGAGGTGACTGTTTCAGTCCATATAATACTTTCTTCATGTCACGACCCACACCCAGAATTTTGGGTACGAGTACGTGGGTATGTCCAGCCTACGTCGCAGCATCAGCGGTAGAACGCTGTCTAGGTCAAGCACTATCTAAACAATCTCGCACGAGTATCCAACTCCATAAGGAGACCCGGATAACACAATATAAATGAACAACATACTCAATCACATAACTACAGCACGATAAGAAACCGAAGAAATAAAATAAACTACAACACAAGTCTAAAATGTAAATAATCTAACTCAACAATTATCCAAGTCTCAACAAAGTATGCCGGAGACAAATCCGGTACCAAATAAACTACTGAAAGAAACTAACTAGATAACTAGTGATTCCGGCTAGACCTCCCGGAATCATAACTGAACTACCAAGTCCAAGTCTGCAGCTACTCTCCAAGTGGTCCATAAAATGTCGGATAGCGGTCCTCTACGGCATAGTCTGGAAAAATGTTTCCAGTCAGGAAGTAGCAAAGTACATTTCTAATAGCAGTTCTATATCAATGATATAAGCTATGTAGCAGTATATAGATGGAAATATACAAGATGCATGTACATGTACGAGAGATATACAATAAAGGAAATACTGAAAATACTGGAAGTAAATGCGGGAAGGAACAATATGTCAATGAGCAAGAATACTATGACTAAGTGTGTGAGTACTAGCTTTAACATATGATCGGCTTGGGAACTTGTACAGGAATAATGGCCTAGCTAGTCATACGTACGGTGTATGACCAACACTAACATGTGAACAAGACTTGTACATGAAGGGTATGATCACATATCTACACTAAAATACTCTCCACCCTGACTGGTATAGTAGATCCAACCATGGTACGCTATGGCACGGGATTCCCTAGGAAGGTAGCAAATCTCCCCGGAAATCAGTGTCTGTACATGCACAAGATAACCACGAAACAAAACTTGTACAAGCTACACCATGAACGAGGAATAACATCTCATGACGAGATCCGGATATACCAATCTGTGTAACCAGCGTATCAAGAATATGGATATTTATACTAGATACAATGAACATAGGAATATCATAAATAAGAAGCTAATCAGAGAATGTACTCGCCTTGGGTCCTTAGCTGGAAATACCAATGTCCTGTTCCAGAGTATCGCCTGGATGAACCAACAGTTCTATAGACATATCATCATAAAAATATTGCATCAGACATTAAACTAACACACAAACATAATATGTTGAACTCAGGGGCTATGTCAGGTATGGCATTGGTCAACTAGGGTCCATGTGCGTCAAGTTGCACGGGCATCACGTCTGTGATTGCTGTGCAAGACAGACGGTCAAAATAATACGGGGCTTGCCAGTACGTTAGTATACATGAGGCAGTCTGCTAACAGTTCACAGGGTCATAGGTCATGTGTAGTTACGGGGTATCCATATTTATACTCGGGTCATCTAGTACCTATATATATATTATACATATCATTAACTAACATATATATTAATATCCATTAATTACAATAATAGATATATGTATATATATACTTTAAATAAAACTAATACTTTGTATATATATATAAACATATATTATGGAGAGAGATATACAATACGTATATATATATATATATATATATATATATATATACTAAATAGAATTAATACTATATGTATATATATGTCTTAAAAATATATGCCAATACATATATTACAAAAGAATACGTATGTTGAAAATATATACATTTATATATTTACCAAGTACTAATATACGTATATTACATTTATACATATACCAATTAAATACTCATACCATATACGCGTATGTGTACATATATATATATATATATATATATATATATATATATATATATATATATATATTACTAAACATATACTATATATATATATATATATATATATATATATATATATATATATATATATATATATATATGCATACCAAAATACGTACTAAAATACGTACTAACATATATTATTTAATACTAATATATTAATATATATTGAATACATGTATATACTAAAATAAAGAATTATACGATATATATATATATATATATATATATATATATATATATATATATATATATATATATATATATATATATATATATATATATATATATGTATATATACACTAATAGGGGATATACTTTATACATACCTACACACAAATTTTACCCAAATACGTATACAACATACATACGTACGTACACGCGTACGTGAGGGGAGAAGTCATACCTGAGCGCGTGCACGGGGTTGGCGAAGATGACGATGACGAGGAGGATGACGAAGTCGTCAACGATGGCGAGGTGGTGGTGATTCGAGTGCAGCCGAAGGCTGCCGGGGATGCAGCTGAGGGTGTCAGGGAAGACTCGGGGCTGATGCTGCCGGAGTAGGGGGACAGCAGGGGCTCGACTGCGCTGCTGGGTGGTGGTACTGGTGTAGGGGGACTCGGCCGAGGTTGAGATGGAGAAGTCGACCGGGCTGGGTGCCGGAGTTGGCCGGCCGGGAGGAGTTAACAGTTGGTGGTTGTGGTGGTGGTGAACGGAGGTGCAGCGAGGGGGAGTTGGCCGGGGTCGAGAGTTTCAAGCGGGGTGCTCGGTGGTAGTACGGGGGTGGTCGAGACTGCTGATGACGATGGTGGTGAACGCCTGACCCGGGCCGGAGTGCAGGGAGTGGCCGTCGGGTCGAGGAGCTGGCCGGGTGGAGAAGATGCAGCGGGTGGTTCGACTGGGGTGTCGTGACATGAGTGGCTCAACGTGGGCTGAGGTCAGCTGACCGGAGCTGTGGTCGGGGAAGAATGGGGGAGCCGGGAGCCGAAGTTGCTGGCCGGGGCTGGCAGCGGGTCGGGGCTCGGCCGGCCGGGGGTGAAGAAGAAGAAGAAGAAGAAGAAGAAGAAGAAGAGAAGAAGAAAGGAAAGGAAATTTGTCTTCCTACGTTAGAGAAGAGAGAGGAGTGAGGTAAGAGAAGATGGGACTTCCCTGGGTTTGGGGATTAGGACTTGGTTGGGAAGAGGGCCTTGAGGGGACATTAAATAGGATATGTGAGTGGGAAATGAATGGTGATGATGCACCCATCTTGAATGGGTGGTCCGGATTTGACATGAAGGAATTCCTTCACGCAAGGGTGAGGGTTGTTGACTAGTCAAAATTTGGGCTCTCCATTTGGTTTGAACCAATGGGGTGTTGACACCTAATGCAATATTTGCAAATTAGCCCCCTTAAATTTGGATATTTACACAGACACATAAAATAATGAAAAATTGGTGGGCGATTTTGTGTTTGGTGTTTTGTAGGGTGAGGGGGTGTTGTGTGTTTTGGTATGGGCTTAATTAGCGGGGTATTTGGATTAAGTCAGGATTAAACGGGATTAGTCAAAATTGTATCCCTAATTTAATTAGAAATAAATGTAAGTTGTGTTCTAAAATTAATTAGGAGTACTTGGGACCAAAATTAGGTTGGACCATAAATATCATTAATAAAGAAGACTCAGAACAGAATGTTACCCTAATTTGGGTTGCACGAAAAATGGGTCAAGATGGCCTCCAATTTCGATTGGAAAGCACAACGATACAAAATTAGAATTTATTTAGAAATTAAATAAACGTCTGCGACAAATATTGTGCGGCTAAAATGAAGCACAAGAGAGCATGATTATGAGTTACAAAAAGGTCAGAATGGAAGGCGGACATGTCTAGGACAAGGTTGTGAAATTGGTTGGAAGGCAAAAGCTAGGGTAGCGCTCCAAATATCGAAGCAACGGCCAGGCGCAATAATTAAATAAAAATTACGGTAATTAATTACTATCTCCAATAATTAAATTCTAATAATACAATAAAAATTCATAACCCTACATTTCGGTCAGGTATTCATCTAGTGGGCTTCTAGGTCAAGTCTACTAGCTCAACATTAATGAACACTGTATATAATATATTTATAAATACACATCTTATGCAATTATTTAATTTAATTACATGCAATATCAAATACATATAAAAAGCCAAAATTATCCCGATTTTTGGAACGTGGTAGTGACAAGTCTACCCTCCTTAAAAGAATTTCTTCCTCGAAATTTAAATCCTCATAGTAGTATTTTCCATCAAAATTTTAAATTCATCTACCCACCAAATCATAAAATAATCCACATTGTCATCTCACAAATTTTTAAAATTCTGAAATTATTGTATTCCTGAAAATCCTCGAAATAAAATCAAGTTCCATTTTTCTCACAATTTCCTCCGAAATTTTAAGTTAAAAATTAAATACTCAAAATTTAACATCCAACCCTCTAATTTAAATTCACTCAAAGCACATTAAGAAATCCCATCTAAGAACACTAATCCATAAATCCAATCCTTCAATTTAATTCCGATCAACATATTTTTATAAAATTTGAAATGTCATCCGGAAAGTTTGAATTTAAACACTAATCCATTAATGATTTTTATTCCTCGATTTCCCTTTTTTCCACAAAATACTCAACAATGCGATACTTATGGAATCTTCAAATGCAACATTCATAACATAAAATTTTAAATTCATATCTTGTAATCAAATAATGATAATCTCCCTAATTTTCTCCAATTTTAATAACCAATTTAATCATATCATACTCTTTCTAAAATTAATAAATCATCAATTATGCCATGTTAATTTCTTAACTCTTCATTTAAATTAATGCTTATCCTCAAATTTTAATCATCTTGTCTCTCTTGTCAAGTCATAACCTCTTCATAAATCTTCGCTATGGTCAAACCCCAATGATCATGGTCTAAGAAAAATTTATCTACAGTCATACAACATACAATCTAGAGAAAACATGCATGGTTATGGTCAATTTTGTCATGGTATTGCAGTTTTTGTCAGGGTATACTACTAACTACATTCTAACAAGGAAATCACGAATACAACTATGGTACTAAGGGATCAATCAATCAATCAAATAGAGAGGACAGAAGGAAAGAAAAGAACAGAACATGCTAACACGTTACCTGCAGTATCGGTCTCCTCGGCCGTCATCGCAAATGCTCTGCCCTGCTGGGGTGGCTCCCTCCGTGGGTGCTGAGCAATCTGCAGTTTCACAGGTTGCCTAACTGGATCTCTATAAATTGTGGCTGTGCACTGGCCGGGAAGATAAGGAGCTCGAAGAGAATCCCTCACTTGATGTCCCATAGCGTCGTACTACAAACAAAGTCCTAGCCTCGCTCTACAGCTCTTCCTAAGATGACCTGGCTTCTTACAGTAATGACAAGTCTGTTGATCCTGCTGAACATGAACCGATGCCTGGTACTGCTGGGGGTTATACTGAAACATCCTTGGCTGCTGCTGGCCAGGATACTGCTGGACAACTCTCTCAACTGCCTGTAGCACCATCTGGTGAGCGTTCTACATGCTCTTTCTCATCAGCCCAGTATGTGCCATGTGTGCCTTTGCCTGCACTCTCAGAGCCTCAGCTTGAACTTGCTGATCATCTGCCGTCACTCTCTGGGAATATACCATGCCCTGGATTAAAGCAAACAACTGTGCCCTGTTAATGGGCACACCTCCAAAAATCAGAGTCGGTGAAGGAGGACCCCCAAAAAGTACAGATACTCTCACATGTTGCGGAGATGTAGGAGAAACTACGGCTGTCTATCCATCAGGTAGAGAGGTGGAAGACCCCTCTAAAGCTGGTGCTCCCACTCTCACAGATCGTGTCTTCGGCGACATCCTGAAGACAGATCCAAAAGAATCAATTAAGGCAATAAATGCGATATCATCAAGGAAGGACAGTAAAGTTCTAAAGAAGCAACATTCAGAAGGAACAAGATAAATAAATTAGAAAAAATATTCCTAGTTGTGATTGCATAGGTCAATGATGCATCCAAGGTTTGATACCTCTATCCCTTTAAGTACCACAGTTTCTACTACAAACACACTCAATGCTAGCTTTCTTACCTACTGCAATTATTGATACTAGTTGTTCTTATCACTCAAGTGCATATCAAATGCAACACACCATACTAAGTACTGCTCCCTCTAATACAACCCTAGATGGACACCCAAGTCAGTTTGCAGTGCAATCTCAATCATGCTCAAGCCAACAGATCCTTACACATGCACCTCATCCATACATATACTAATATATATCTCTTCCACTATAAAGTTTTATCCTCAAAATAAAATCCTCAAAACTAACTCCTCGAACAATTTAAAGTAAAATGCATATACTTTCCTCAAGGTCAAATGTTCAAATACTGAAACGAAAATTTAATCACTTCCAAAAAATCCTTACAGCTTTGTCTAGGTTCATCGAATTGAATTTGAATCCTAAAAAAAAAATTTTTTTTTAATAACATAATATCTCAACTCCTCAAAATTCTTAGAAAAATGAAATTCATTTTTAATCTTCAAATTATAATTTAAATCCACATCTTGTAGTCCAATAGCCATAATGTTAATCTTTCTCACTATCCTCATCGACATGTGTCATCAGATAATACCATAAATTAGTCCGTAAATTCATCTTGATATGAAATCAAACTCTACAATGACACCAAGATCTCAATTTACTAACTGATCAACAATAATCAAATTCAATATCAACAAGTAAGAACGGACGAAATTAAGGGAAATGATTTAAATTGGAAATTATTATAAGATTCTCAGGGGTCATCCTAGGAATCTCTCAAGGAATTATGATTGAGTATTCGCTCTCATCCTAGTATCCTATGTCCTATATCCTATCGCAGGCATGCAGTAGTGTAACAAAGATGCCACACTACCACGATATCGCACAACTTACGAAGTCTGGCCTGCATGGGCCGCCACTAAAAATGTGTCACGACCCGCACCCAGAATTTTGGGCACGAGTACGTGGATACGTCCAGCCTACGCCGCAACATCAGCGGTAGAACGCTGTCTAGGTCAAGCACTATCTAAACAATCTCGCACGAGTATCCAACTCCATAAGAAGACCCGGATAACACAATATAAATGAACAACATACTCAATCACATAACTACAGCACGATAAGAAACCGAAGAAATAAAATAAACTACAACACAAGTCTAAAATGTAAATAATCTAACTCAACAATTATCCAAGTCTCAACAAAGTATGCCGGAGACAAATCCGGTACCAAATAAACTACTGAAAGAAACTAACTAGATAACTAGTGATTCCGGCTAGAGCTCCCGGAATCACAACTGAACTACCAAGTCCAAGTCTGCAGCTACTCTCCAAGTGGTCCATAAAATGTCGGATAGCGGTCCTCTAAGGCATAGTCTGGAAAAATATTTCCAGTCAGGAAGGAGCAAAGTACATTTCTAATAGCAGTTCTATATCAATGATATAAGCTATGTAGCAGTATATAGATAAAAATATACAAGATGCATGTACATGTACGAGAGATATACAATAAAGGAAATACTTGAAATACTGTAAGTAAATGCGGGAAGGAACAATATGTCAATGAGCAAGAATACTATGACTAAGTGTGTGAGTACTAGCTTTAACATGTGATCGGCATGGGAACTTGTACAGGAATAATGGCCTGGCTAGTCATACGTGCGGTGTATGACCAACACTAACATGTGAACAAGACTTGTACATGAAGGGTATGATCACATATATACACTAAAATACTCTCCACCCCCGACTGGTATAGTAGATCCAACCATGGTACGCTATGGCACGGGATTCCCTAGGAAGGTAGCAAATCTCCCCAAAAATCAGTATCTGTACATGCACAAGATAACAATGAAATAAGACTTGTACAAGCTACACCATGAACAAGGAATAACATCTCATGACGAGATCCGGATATACCAATCCGTGTAACCAGTGTGTCGAGAATATGGATATTTATACTAGATACAATAAACATAGGGATATCATAAATAAGAAGCTAATCAGAGAATGTACTCGCCTTGGGTCCTTAGCTGGTAATACCAATATCCTGTTCCAGAGTATCGCCTGGATGAACCAACAGTCCTATCGACATATCATCATAAAAATATTGCATCAGACATTAAACTAACACACAAACATAATACGTTGAACTCAGGGGCTATGCCAGGTATGGCATTGGTCAACTAGGGTCCGTGTGCGTCAAGTTGCACGGGCGTCGCGTCTGTGATTGCTGTGCAAGACAGACGGTCAAAATGATACGGAGCTTGCCATTACGTCAGTGTACATGTGTCAGTCTGCTAATAGTTCACAGGGTCATAGGTCATGTGTAGTTACGGGGTATCTGTATTTACACTTGGGTCATCTAGTACCTATATATATATATTATACATATCATTAACTAACATATATATTAATATCCATTCATTACAATAATAGATATATGTATATATATACTTTAAATAAAACTAATACTTTGTATATATATATAAACATATATTATGGAGAGAGATATACAATACGTATATATATATGTCTTAAAAATATATGCCAATACATATATTACAAAAGAATACGTATGTTAAAAATATATACATTTATATATTTACCAAGTACTAATATATGTATATTATATTTATACATATACCAATTAAATACTCATACCATATATACATATGTGTACATATATATGTATACCAATACATATATATATATATATATTACTAAACATATACTATAGATATATATATATATATATATACAAAAATATGTACTAAAATACGTACTAACATATATTATTTAATACTAATATACTAATATATATTGAATACATGTATATACTAAAATAGAGAATTATACGATATATATATATACATACATATATATATATATATATATATATATATATATGTATGTATGTATGTATATATACACTAATAGGGGATATATTATATACATACCTACACACAAATTTCACCCAAATACGTATACAACATACATACGTACGTACACGCGTACGTGAGGGGAGAAGTCATATCTGAGCGCGTGCACGGGATTGGCGAAGACGACGATGACGAGGAGGATGACGAAGTCGTCGACGATGGCGAGGTGGTGGTGATTCGAGTGCAGCCGAAGGCCGCCGGGGATGCAACTGAGGGTGTCGGGAAAGACTCGGGGCTGATGCTGTCGGAGTAGGGGGACAGCAGGGGGTCGGCTGCGCTGCGGGGTGGTGGTACTGGTGTAGGGGGACTCGGCCGAGGTTGAGATGAAGAAGTCGACCGGGCTGGGTGCCGGAGTTGGCCAGCCGGGAGGAGTTAACAGTTGGTGGTTGTGGTGGTGGTGAACGGAGGTGCAGCGAGGGGGAGTTGGCCGGGGTCGAGAGTTTCAGGCGGGGTGCTCGGTGGTAGTACGGGGGTGGTCGAGACTTCTGATGACGATGGTGGTGAACGGCTGACCCCGGCCGGAGTGCAGGGAGTGGTCGTCTGGTCGAGGAGCTGGCCGGGTGGAGAAGATGCAGCGGGTGGTTCGACTGGGGTGTCGTGACCGGAATGGCTCGACGCAGGCAGAGGTCAGCTGACCGGAGCTGTGGTCGGGGAAGAATGGGGGAGCCGGGAGCCGAAGTTGCAGGCCGGGGCTGACAGCGGGGTCGGGGCTCGGCCGGCCGGGGGTGTACAGGTGTATAAGTGTATTTTCCCCCTTCCTTTAAATTTAAAAAGAATGAGAAGAAGAAGAAGAAAGGAAGAAAAATAAGAGAAGAAGAAAGGAAAGGAATTTTTTCTTCCTACGTTGGAGAAAAGGGAGGATTGAGGTGGGAGAAGATGGGGCTTCCCTAGGTTTGGGGATTAGGGCTTGGTTGGGAAGAGGGCCTTGAGGGGACATTAAATAGGATATGTGAGTGGGAAATGAATGGTGATGATACACCCATCATGAATGGGTGGTCAGGATTTGACATGAAGGAATTCCTTCATGCAAGGATGAGGGTTGTTGACTAGTCAAAATTTGGGCTCTCCATTTGGTTTGAACCAATGGGGTGTTGACACCTAATGCAATATTTGCAAATTAGCCCCCTTAAATTTGGGTATTTGCACAAGCACATAAAATAATGAAAAATTGGTGGGCGATTTGGTGTTTGGTATTCTGTAGGGTGAGGGGGTGTTGTGTGTTTTGGTATGGGCTTAATTAGCGGGGTATTTGGATTAAGTCGGGATTAAACGGGATTAGTCAAAATGGTATCCCCAATTTAATTAGAAAAAATGCTAGCTGTGTTCTAAAATTAATTAGGAGTACATGGGACCAAAATTAGGTTGGGCCATAAATATCATTAATGAAGAAGACTCAGAACAGAATATTACCCTAATTTGGGTTGCACAAAAAATGGGTCAAGATGGCCTCCAATTTTGATTGAAACGCACAACGATACAAAATTGGAATTTATTTAGAAATTAAATAAACGTCCGCGACGAATATTGTGCGGCTAAAATAAAGCACAAGAGAGCATGATTATGAGTTACAAAAAGGTCAGAATGGAAGGCGGGCATGTCTAGGACAAGGTTATGAAATTGGTTGGAAGGCAAAAGCTAGGATAGCGCTCCAAATATCGAAGCAACGACAAGGCGCAACAATTAAATAAAAATTACGGTAATTAATTACTATCTCCAATAATTACATTCTAATAATTCAATAAAAATTCACAACCCTACATTTCGGTCAGGTGTTCATCTAGTGGGCTTCTAGGTCAAGTCTACTAGCTCAACATTAATGAACACTGTATATAATATATTTATAAATACACATCTTATGCAATTATTTAATTTAATTACACGCAATATCAAATACATATAAAAAAGCCAAAATTACCCCGATTTTTGGAACGTGGTAGTGACACTTCAATCGACATACGAGTCTTTTATTTTCTGCTACAACATATCCCGGTGGTTGATCCATATAAACCTCCTCATGTAAGTCACCATGCAAGAAAGCATTCTTTATGTTTAGCTGATATATAGGCCATTGGTGATTAACCGCCACAGAAATAAAAATCCGTACTGAATTCAGCCGAGCCACTGGAGAGAAAGTCTCCATATAATCCACGCCATATGTCTGAGTATACCCTTTGGCAACCAACCGTGCCTTGAGGCGCTCAACAGAACCATCAGGGTGATACTTAACAGTGTACACCCATCTTCAACCCACTGTTTATTTACCAACAGGAAGTGATATAAGCTCCCAAGTCTGATTTTGATGTAAAGCATACATCTCCTCATCCATTGCACTTTTCTAACCAGAAGATGACATAGCCTGCTTGTAAGTTTTGGAATAAAAGTAGATGACAATGAAACAACAAATACATGAAAAGATGATGAAGCACGGTGTAATAAAATATAGTTAGAAATGGGATGCTTATTCTTTGTGGTACAAAGGTATTATCTTTTTCTGAGAGCAATAGGAAGATCATCTGGATCTGTGGTGATGGGAGTAGAAACCTCAGGCACCGAAGATGATTGGTTGAAGGCTGAATTTTGCAGAACCACTGGCCTGTCCTTGGATTTCTGATAAACTTATAAATGGGGAATGGAGACAGAAATTGATTCAGGAATGATCGGAAGTGGTATGGAAGATATCAAATCTATTGTAAAGGAATACAACGGTCTCCTGAAGGAAAGAAAAGGGGTAGACTCAAAGAATATAACATCCGCACTGATATAATATTTGCGTGACTGTGGACTGTAACAACGATAACCTTTTTGAGTACGGGGATAACCAAGAAAGATACACTTCAGAGATTTAGGAGCCAACTTATCTCGATTAGGTTCTAAGTTATGAATAAAAGCGACACACCCAAACACTCGAGGAGATAAGGAAAAGGGTGCGACATTTGTATGTAATGGATCCATCAGGGCATACTTAAGCTGTAAAATAAAGTCTACGACAATCAAGGCACAACTAATCTTATCCACACAAGATATAAAACATGATCCACAGAATATAAGGAATGTAAATCATCAATCAGTCTCAACAAAGTGCTTCGGGGAACAACCCGATAAATATCTGATACAATGGTTCAACAGACCAAAATATAAATGACAGAATAAAGTAAATACTGAGCATGGAACATAGATGCTCAGGAAAAGTCTTCAGCTAACACCTCGTCCTCAGATGTCGGTATAGCTCCTGTATCAGCTTCTGCTGGGGTCCCGTATACCTCGGGATAGATCTCGTCTGTAAATCCTGGGGACATAATCCAGATCCAAGTCCTCAGGGGACATAGCAAGGTACAAGAAAGCTCATGCCAAAATAAATGCAGTACAGCAAATAATGAAATAAATAGGGTAAGTATGTAACCATCTGTGTGAAATGCAAGAGAGTGCATCAATAGTACTCAGGCTGAAACAACTACAAGCTCTGTGTCGGGGAGCCGGTAGTGATATCATGAGGTGGTCTAGCTCAGCGGGAGACTGAGTAGCCAGCATAATATAGTCAACCTGTAGCCTGTGGGCCTCTCCAGTAATAGATGAAACAATAGGGAAACACTAAATAACCAGCTAAGTGATATGCAAGATGAGAGCAGCACTAGAACTCAGGCTGAAGCCACTACAAGCTCTGTGTCAGGGAGCCGGTAGCAGCAGTAATAATGAGTAATGGGCCAAGCTCGGGCTTCAGAGTCTTGTGCCTTACAATAATAGGGGTTTATATATATGATCAGCCTGTAGCCTGTGTGTCTCTCCCTACCCAATATAACCACGCATATCATGACCATAATGTCTCTTGTCCATGTCAAGCGGGATCATAACTAATGCAACAAGTCATAAAGTATCTATGAATATAGTATCTCTGTCAAGTCATGTATCCTATACAGAATCACCATGAATATCTCAGGAAGATCATGTCTCATGAATAGTGTCAAGTGTCCTGGGTCAAAGTGTACTTGATAAGACAAGTACGAGAAGATAAAGTGTCACGAATGTCCAGCTCTAGATGACAATACACAACACCGCGTACGGTGTAGGCACCCGACTAATAATCGGATGCTAAGTACGTCACATGGTCCTAGATTAAGCATGCACAGCAATATAATGAAGCAAGGAAAGTATGTAACAATACTGCAGAGTTTGGCAAGGTACACTTGCCTGGTGTCCGAATACCAACAATCGTCCCGCTATCAGTGGATCCTGTGGGTAATCCTCCAAAAGCTGTAACAAATATCACCAACAGTCTTAAAAGATATCAAATAGCTAGAAACGCCTGTCCTTAAGTCTAATTTGGACACAAGGGCAAAAATAACATTTCCGGCCCAAAGCGGGGTCCATATGTGGGCCACTTTGCACCGAAAAGAGTGTCAGGGTCAAAGGTCTCCAAATTTCTCAAACTCAGTATCTACAAGTCAGGAACGATGATACGAACCCAACGGAACTTCCAGAATTGGATTCCGATGAGCCGATCACAAAATCGCCCGTCAAGTAGAGCCTGTGGGGCCCACGATACACGATTTTGTCAATTGTTCTCAGAATTGGACCAAACTTGGGTCACAGGACCAGCGTATTGCTACGAGTCCGATGGCACAAGTTTCGTCTCGATCCGACGTGTATATATAAAGTTACAGCGTGTTCCAGAATAGGCGAATACGGGGCGTTGTCGGCGGATACGCGTTAATTCCGGTGTGCACGCACCTCCGAATCGACTTCTGCGAAATCTCGCACGTCCGTATCAACGACGCGCACATTTCGGTAAAGACTGCGTGCGACCATGTCGTCCCGTTTGGCGGGGCACACTCAGTTTCGGGTGAAACAGGGCATTGTTTTTCCTGTTTTTGGATCGCGGTTTGCGATCACCACAGGACGCGATGCACCGAGCGAGTTGCACGGACACCGAGAGGGTTATACAGTCTACGCATTGCAACTGACAGAATCGAAAACGAGTTTTGAGGAGAGAGAAAACGGTACCTGAACAGGGCTCCGTGAATCTGAGTTTCACACGTCCGTGTCCTGTCTGCTGTGTCCGACTCGAACTGTGTCCTGGCTGAGTCGCTGTGTCGAGTCTAGGGTTCACTGCTGGGTCGACTGTGGTCGGTGGACACGGCGGATGCGGCCGGTGCTGGGTCAGCGAGGCTCGAGGAGTCGAGCGGCGGTGGAAGTCGACGTCGGGCAGCCTGGCAGCGGGTCGAGGGGTTGAAGGGGAGTCGGGGTCGGGTGTTGGACTCGGCGGCGGGTCGAGGGGTTGAGGGGGAAGTCAGGGTCGGGTGATGGACTCGGCGGCGGGGAGTCGGTGAGGTCGCTGGCTGTGCGGGGGATCGAGCGGCAGTCTGGCGGCAGCGGCGAGGAGGAGTTGAGGGGGAAGTCGGGTACGACGGCGTTAGGGCGGTGAGGGAGCAGGCTGGGGCTGCGTCGACCGGAGTTGGGTCGGCGTCGGAGGGTCTCGGGTGGCGAATAGATGGAGAGGAGGATGAGAGGCGGCGGCAGCTTCGCGGATCCCGAGGCGACCTTAAATTGCCGTAACAGTAACTCTGGTTGCTTAGGGTTTTCCCAATTGGGTTTCGGGTCGGGTTTGGCTCGGATCCGACCCGACCCGACCCAATAAGCTGGGTTTGGTTCAGCCGGATTGGTTTAGTCTGGTTTGGTTCAGGTTTGGTTCAGGTTTTTATATACAATAGTTTTTGGGGCTTTAAACACGTTTTCGGAGTCCAATAAATACACAGAAAAATACCCTATGTCCGATTTTCCATTTTACACCATAAAATATTATTTCCATAATATTTTAACATCGATAAACTGCATTCAAAAATCATTTGATCATAATTACCTTCGTTTTAAATTCTAGAAAAATACCGAAAATACGAAATAACTCTTCTTAAAATTATTCTAAAAATCAGGGTGTTTACAATCTACCCCCCTTAAGAGGATTGCGTCCTCGCAATCAAAGAATAAGATACTAAAGAAAGAATATGAAAATTACAAGATTGCTTAGGTTGTGACTGCATCTGCAAATAAGTGGGGATAATGCTGGAGCATGCTATCTTCTCGTTCCCAAGTCGATTCTCCAGGAGAATGATATTTCCAAGCTACACGAACCAGTCTGATTGTCTGTCCTCGCAATGTCTTCTCACTGACGTCGAGGATGCCAACTGGTTGTTCTTCATATCTCAAGCTAAGGCCCACTGCGATCTCTGAATGGTGGACTACGTGACTTGGGTCGGTCACGTACCTTCTCAGCTGTGAGACGTGGAATACGTCATGCACTCCCTCTAAGGATGGTGGTAATGCAAGACGATAAGCCACCTCACCAATGCGCTCTAGAATATCAAATGGCCCAATATACCTTTGGCTCAACTTGCTTCTGCTCCCGAATCTAATGGTACCTCGAGTGGCAAAATTCTCAAGAATACATGCTCTCCTTCTTTGAACTCTAGGGGATGTCTGTGTCTATCAGTCCAATGCTTCTGTCTATCCTGAGCTGTTCGAAGATGATTTTGAATCTGTTTTACCTTCTCCACTGTCTGCGTTACCAATTCTGGACCCAGTATTTGACGTTCACCAACGTCACTCCAACATATAGGCGATCTGCACTTTCTTCCATATAATGCCTCGAATGGTGCCATCTGAATGCTGGCCTGATAACTGTTGTTGTAGGAGAACTGCACTAAGTACAAATGATCTTCCCAAGATCCTCCAAAGTTTAGCATACACGATCGCAATATATCCTTCAAGATCTGAATGGTGCGCTCCGATTGGCCATCTGTCTGTGGGTGGTAAGCTGTGCTAAATTTGAGTCTAGTGCCCAAACTCTCTTGCATGCTTCGCCAGAAATGAGATGTAAATCTCGAATCTCGATCCGATACAATACTAACCGGCACTCCATGTAATCTGATAATTTGTCGCATATACATGTCGACTAATACCTCTGTGGACTGTCCAACTCTAAATGGCAAGAAGTGTACCGATTTAGTGAGTCTATCCACGATAACCCATATCGCATCTCTTCCGTTAGGGCTTCTTGGAAATCCTGTGACAAAATCCATCGTGATATGCTCCCACTTCCATTCTGGTATAGAAAGCGGCTGTAACATACCTGCAGTCCTCTGATGCTCGGCCTTTACTTGCTGACAGACTAAAAATTTAGCCAAAAATCTTACAATCTCCCTTTTCATTCCATGCCACCAGTAATACTGTCTCAAGTCTCGGTACATCTTGGTTCCTCCTGGGTGAACAGAGTACATAGAGTTATGTGCTTCAGTCATTAACTCCTGTCTCAATTCTCTATTTGGAACATACAGGCGATTTCCAAACCTCAATGTCCCGTCTTCATGTATACGAAGTCCTGTCTGCATGCCTGCTTCTGTCCTCTCTTTCAGTCTTCGAAATCTAGCATCGGTGAAAAATGCCTCTTTAATTCTTTTCACAAGTGACGACTTAATTTCAAGATTAGCCAGCATTCCACTCTGTCCTGGTAAAACAACATCTATCTGAAGCTCCTGTAGATCTCTCAATAACTCGGGCTGCATTGTCAAGAAATAAGCCGTAGGCTTCCTGCTGAGAGTGTCTGCTACGATATTCGCCTTTCCTGGATGATACTGCAGATCTATGTCAAAATCTACCATCAATTCAAGCCAACGTCTCTGCCTCATGTTAAGCTCCTTCTGAGTATATACATACTTCAGACTCTTGTGATCTGTAAAGATGTCTACCTTTTCTCCATAAAGATAGTGCCTCCAAATCTTCAATGCAAATATAACTGCTGCTAACTCCAGATCGTGTGTTGGGTAGTTCTTCTCGTGGACCTTCAACTATCTTGAAGCATAAGCAATAACTTTGCCATGTTGCATCAAAACATATCCTAGTCCACTACCTGATGCATCACTGTAAACAACAAAACCTCCTGACCCCGAAGGAAGAGTCAAGACAGGTGCTGTTGTTAATCTTCTCTTCAATTCTTCAAAAGCCTTCTAGCAGTCTTTTGTCCATATAAACTCCTGGTCTTTACGTGTCAGCTTCGTCATCGGTTCTGCAATCCTTGAGAAATTTTCTACAAACCTTCGGTAATATCCTGCAAGTCCGAGAAAACTTCTCACCTCTGCAACTGATGTGGGTGTAGGCCAAGTCTCTATTGCCGCAACTTTCTCTGGATCTACCGAAAGTCCTTCTCCTGAGATGATGTGTCCCAAGAAAGGCACTTTGTCCATACAAAACTCACACTTACTGAGTTTGGCATATAACTGCTCCTGTCTCAAGGTCTCTAGCACGATTCTGAGATGCTCCTCGTGCTCTTCGTGGTTCTTGGAATATATTAGAATGTCGTCAATGAACACAACCACAAATTTATCCAAGAACTGATGGAAGACTCTGTTCATTAAACTCATAAACACTGTTGGCACGTTGGTTAATCCAAATGACATTACCAAGAACTCATAATGTCCATACTTGGTCCTGAAAGCTGTCTTCGGTATGTCCTCTTTCCTTACTTTGATCTGATGATAGTCGGATCTAAGGTCAATCTTCGAGAATACCCTAGCACCACTCAATTGATCGAATAGATCATCAATGCGTGGTAAGGGATACCTGTTCTTGATGGTCACAGCATTTAGTGCCCTGTAGTCAATGCACAACCGTAATGTTCCATCCTTCTTTGGCACAAATAATATGGGTGCTCCCCAAGGTGAAATAATGGGCCGAATGAAACCCTTCTCCAGAAGATCATCAACATGTTCCTTCAACTCCACTAACTCCTTAGGTGCTAGCCGATATACTGATGAAGTGATAGGCTCTGCTCCTGGAGTTAAGTCTATTGTGAATTCTATTTTCCGATCAGGTGGTAAACCTGGAAGATCATCAGGAAATACATGCACAAATTCTGATATGACTCTTGGGTAACATGTCTCCCCTTCTACAGATAGTACCCTAAGAGTAGGCTGAACTCCTTGCTCTACTGCTCCTCGAAGAAACTCAAATTCTGGATGTCCAGGCGGTCTAAATATAATCCGCCCAAGTCGGCAATCAAGAGTCGCATGGTACTGACTTAACCAGTCCATACCAAGTACAACGTCATAATCCGGCATGGAAAATATCAGAAATTGAGCTCGCATTTCTCTTCCACAAACTACTACAGAACATGATCTACAGACGTCACTAACTGGAATAATTCCACCTTCCGTAAGGATTCTCTTAATCTTCGGAAGGGGTGCGGTAGCTACTCTATGGGTGGCTACAAAGCTAGCTGCTATAAATGAATATGATGCTCCAGAATCAAATAAAGCTACAGCTGGTAATGAAGCTACTAAAATAGTACCTGCGATAACCTCTCTTGCAGTAGCTTCCTCCTCAACGGCTAATGTGAATGCCTATCCTCGTCCCTGAGCTGGACCTCTCTGCTGCTGCTGAGCCTGCTGAAATAGAGCTGCCTGCGGTGACAAGGGTGGTCTCTGCTGATTTCCTCCTGGGCCTGGTGGTCTGACTCCTCCAACTCCTGTCTGCGGTGCTCCTACTGCTGGATAAGTTGGTCGTGGTGCAGGTAAAGCTAGTCTCGGTGCTCCCTCTCTGCGCTCGGTGCAGTCTCTGGTTTGATGCTGGTTGGATCCGCAAGCCAGGCATAGTCCTAATTTGCGTCTGCATTCTCTCTCAATGTGACCTATCACTACTAGAATAAGCGTTATTAGCGACGTATTTTAGCGACTCTTAGTAAAAATGTCGCTAAATTAGCGACTCTGTAAAAATCGTCGCTAGGCGTCGCTAAATGGCGACATTTAGCGACGTTTAGCGACTTTTATTAAGATTTTAAAAGAATAGTCGCTATAAGTTCAATTAAGGTCGCTAAACATCACTAATATATCTGATTTAGCGACATTTAGCGTCGTAATTAGCGACGTATCTATCAAAAATATTTAGCAACATATTTAGTTACGTCTTTGGCGACGCTAATTTTTATTTTAGCGACGTTTTTATTTGACGTCGCTAAACGTCACTAAATTTTGGTTAATTATGGCTCGGTTTTCTTTTCTCCATTTGTCGAAATTTTTGAAACGTTTCGATTTCTCCCGCCCCCCCCCTCCGGCGACCGGGTCTCCGACCGCTGCGGCTACTCCGGCATCCCCCTCCTCCTCCTCGAGCTCTAGGTAATCTCTCTCTCTCTCTCTCTCTCATGTGACACTGACACAAGACACACTTGACAGACACGACACACGCACACAGACATGACACACGCACACAGACACTGACAGACACACACGACACACACACACAGACGCAGACACACACACGACACACATACACGACACACACACAGACGCAGACACACACACGACACACACACACAGACGCAGACACACACACACAGACGCAGATTAGGGTTAGGGTTAGGGTTAGGGTTAGGTTTAGGGTTAGGGTTAGGGTTAGGTTTTTTGACCTAGGGTTAGGGTTAGGGTTAGGGTTAGGTTTAGGGTTTTTAGGTTTAGGATGTCACATTAAAGTTTTTAATGACATTATTAATAGGATTTCCTCTGATTCTAGTCTCCTAGAGGAATATCCATACTAACAAGGTCCCTAAATAAAAGTTCTATTCGCGCTTTTGAGGATCAGAAAAAGAAATATTACCACATTACTTCCTACCTACAAGGCCTGGACACTGTTCTTTGACCAGTCCTCTCCTCTTGTATTATAGTGGAGGTGATGGTTTCTTGAGTTTGGAAATCTAGGAATGCAATCCCTCTAGAAGTTCATGTTCCTAATCAATATAAATTCATTTGTTGTGATCTATGTAAGAGACAGACTCTCAAGAGTCCCACCTAATACTTTGGATTATTTACATAGAAGAATAGTAGAATAGGTTCCAATTTTTGGGTGATTAATATTTTTTTAAGCATGCATTGATATCAACACTTCTGAGTTTCCTCTACGCAACGTTCCGTAAGGTATGGCTGTCAGGGTGGTCGCAACATGGTCGAAACGCTACGTGACGATCGTTTATTGGGAGAGAGGTGGAGGTGAAAGGGTTACAAGAAGGTTGTAAGCATTTGATAGTAAACTTAGCATTATTGATATATATAAAAGAAGTAGTGGGAGAATAAAAAAGGGAGAGAAAAGAAAAAGAAAGAACGGTACATACGAGGATTAAAGTATCGATACTTTGGGAGTCATGCAGCATTCAGGAACAATGACTCGAGTCCAGCTAAGTAATTTGACCTCAAACATCAAGTAACTTGATTTCATTCTTTATTTTGTTTTGTCCGACAGTATTGGGAGGCATAGCATAGTGCACTTGGAATGAGAATAACATTTCCAAATTTTCTTTCCCTACTAAATTCTTTGCAATTTCTTTTGTGTATCATTATTCACGTTCATAAAATGCCCTCATATACTACTATTTACTTTAATCTTTATCATCCAAATCTCATAATTCAATTTTAATTTCAATTACAATCATATAATTTAATATTGGATCATATTTTCAAACTAGTTCATTAAATCGGTCATTTTATTTTATGACACGTAGGATATAAATAAGATATTATGGTATCATTATTATACTGCAACAAACAGCTAATTCTTTGTGAGTCATCTAATTCTTTCATTCCGGTCCAATAGCTAATTCTTTGCTAATTCTTTGTTTTCATCTATCTTACCAGATGGCACCCAAGAGAGCGACGCCTCCTACTGTTAAGGGGGAAGTGATGCCTCCTACTATTAAAGAGGAAGTGATGCCTCCTACTGTTAAGGAGAAAGAGATACCACCTGCGGGGAGTTTCAGTCACCCAGCACCTATCGCGGCTGTATCTCAGACGGGGAGTTCCAGTCACCCAGCACCCATAGCGGAGCTTGATAACATAAACGCTATTTATGCGCAGTATTTGAGGGACTGGTATCTGCCCCGTTTTGGAAATCCTCGAGATTGATACTATGATGTTTCATATACTTATATATTATGAATTTTGTGTTACTGTGATACTCTGATACTTATATATTATATATTTTGTGATGATGTTTATGCCCATTTTGTGTGACTATGATACTATGATACTTTTATGACTGTGATACTTTTATTGTCTGTCTATAATATTTGTCTGTATTAATTGTATGACTGTGATACTTTTATTCATATTAAATATCGTTAATCCGGTGTTGAGTGTTCCACCGAAGGGGTCGGCGAACCCATAGAATTCAACGGAGGGTTGCTCCGGGTCTATTTTTAATTAGAAATTTATAAATTGCAGGAATAATAGTTTGGAACAATTCAGGTTTTTTTTTTTACTTTTTTATAAATTTAGCGACGTATTTAGCGACGTATAGCGACGGTTTTATAAGTCGCTAAACAAGTCGCTACTTAGCGACGTGTCATTAGCCGTCGCTAACGACGTCTCTAAACGTCGCTAAATATGTCGCTTTACGTCGCAAATTGCTGACATGGAAATACTGCCAGGTCATTAAAGATGTCGCTGTTACGTCGTTATATAAGTCACTAATTAGCGACGTTTAGCGACTTTAATAAACGTCGCTATTTCGTGACGCGGCGTCGCTAAACGTCGCTACATTTAGCGACTTAATAAAGTCGCTAAAAAATGTCGGCATAGCGACATTTTTCGGTTCAGCGACTTAGTTTCTTCTGACTGCGTTAAAACGTCACTAATTACGTCGCTAAACGTGTTTAGCGACGTTTTTTTGTCATTTAGCGACATTTTTTGGCGTCGCTAATTTGACTTTTTTTGGTAGTGTATCTTGCCGCAGTGGTGACAAGTAGGGAGAGATATGGCCCTGTGTGCTGTTCTCTCTGGCATACTCCTCTGGGACCATTTTGCTGAATCCGCATGTGCTGTCCTGGATGGTGCTGATGTGTTTGGCCTCTTCAGATTTGACTCCCTTCTAGTGATGCGCTCCATGCGTCGTGCGGCTGCAAGAACATCGGTATATGATGTAGGTGCATCCGATCCAATCAATCTCTGAAGCTCGAACTTCAGTCCGTCAAAGAACTTCTCAGCTTTCTTCTCCTCTGTCGAAATCAAGGTTGGGGCAAAGTGACTTAGGCGAATAAATTCTGCACTGTATTCTTCCACTATCATATTGCCTTGGATAAGGCGGTTGAACTTGTCTCTGAGCTCCGACCGTGCTACTGCTGGAATGTACATCTCTCGGAAGAGTCTGGAGAACTCTTCCCAAGTGACTCAGTCCTGTCCGAGCCTCCTCTCTTCTGCTAACCACCAAGGATGTACATTTTCAGTTAACTGTATTATGACTGCAGTCATCCATTTCTCTCTCGGAAGTTCAGCTGCTTCCAACTGGTGCTGTATGTTCGTGAGCCATTCATGAACTTCTGTTGGCCCCTCTTTACCAGAAAATGTATGAGGCTTGAGCTGACGAAAATCGGTGATAGATCCCGTCGTTGATCGCCTCGCTAGTGGATTTTCCTGCTCCAATGCGGATACCAGGCTTATACTCGGCCTCCTGACGATGGGCCTCTTGCTGAATCTGCTGCTGGGCTTGCATCATAGCATACATCATCTGGAACATCTGTTGCCCATCCATGGCTTGTTCTAGCGGGAAAACTGGCATCTGGGGAGTGAACTGTGGTGGAGGTGGAATGTTATCTCTCCAGAACCTTGGATTAGGCTGACCGGTTTGATCGCTCTGTGATGTTTGTCCTCCGTTCCCTAGTGTCACTCCATCTATATAAGTAACCACAGCGTCGTGTGGCGTATCCAATGGAATCTCATCTCCGTTTCTGGGATCCATTACTCTGCAACCAAAAGATAAACTATAAAAATGCACAGAGGAATCAACACAGGATGCAAATCAAGTAACAATTTTGAGTTCGATATAGAGTTCAAAAATGGTTCAAATAATGGATGAGATCCTATAACTTATCCTATCTTTTGGGCAGGCTGGTTCAGTCCCTAAGTTGAAACCGAACAATTTAGTCGTAGACCTGCATGGGCCACCACAAAAAACTATGTCACACCCCAGTCCCAAAATATCGTGGGACCAGATACGTGGCAATGGCCAGCAGCACGCACCGATGGACAAACCCAATTTAATGGATCCATCAAGGCATACTTAAGCTGTAAAACAAAGTCTACGACAATCAAGGCACAACTAATCTCATCCACACAAGATATAAAATATGATCCACAGAATATAAGGAATGTAAATCATCAACCAGTCTCAACAAAGTGCTTCGGGGAACAACCCGATAAATATCTGATACAATGGTTCAACAGACCAAAATGTAAATGACAGAATAAAGTAAATACTGAGCATGGAACATAGATGCTCAGGAAAAGTCTTCAGCTAACACCTCATCCTCGGATGTCGGTACAACTCCTGTATCAGCTCCTGCTGCGGTCCCGTATACCTCGGGATAGATCTCGTCTGTAAATCCTGGGGACATAATCTGGATCCAGGTCCTCAGGGGACATAGCAAGGTACAAGAAATCTCATGCCAAAATAAATACAGTGCAGCAAATAATAAAATAAATAGGGTAAGTATGTAACTATCTGTATGAAATGCAAGAAAGTGCATCAATAGTACTCAGGCTGAAACAACTACAAGCTCTGTGTCAGGGAGCCGGTAGCAGTGATATCATGAGGTGGTCTAGCTCAGCGGGAGACTGAGTAGCCGGCATAATATAGTCAACTTGTAGCCTATGGGCCTCTCCAGCAATAGATGAAACAATAGGGAAACACTAAATAACCAGCTAAGTGATATGCAAGATGAGAGCAGCACTAGAACTCAGGCTGAAGTCACTACAAGCTCTGTGTCAGGGAGCCGGTAGCAGCAGTAATAATGAGTAATGGGCCAAGCTCGGGCTTCAGAGTCTTGTGCCTCAAAATAATAGGGGTTTATATATATGATCAGCCTGTAGCCTGTGTGTCTCTCCCCACCCAATATAACCACGCATATCATGACCGTAATGTCTCATGTCCATGTCAAGCGGGATCATAACTAATGCAACAAGTCATAAAGTATCTATGAATATAGTATCTCTGTCAAGTCCTGTATCCTATACAGAATCACCATGAATATCTCAGGAAGATCCTGTCTCATAAATAGTATCAAGTGTCCTGGGTCAAAGTGTACTTGATAAGACAAGTACGAGAAGATAAAGTGTCACGAATGTCCAGCTCTAGATGACAATACACAACACCGCATACGGTGTAGGCACCCGACTAATAATAGGACGCTAAGTATGTCACACGGTCCTAGGTTAAGCATGCACAGCAATATAATGAAGCAAGAAAAGTATGTAATAATACTGCAGAGTTTGGCAAGGTACATTTGCCTGGTGTCCGAATACCAACAGTCGTCCCGGTATCAGTGGATCCTGTGGGTACTCCTCCAAAAGCTGTAACAAACATCACCAACAGTCTCAGAAGATATCAAATAGCTAGAAACGCCTATCCTTAAGTGTAATTTGGACACAAGGGCAAAAATGACATTTCCGGCCCAAAGTGGGGTCCATATGTGGGCCACTTTGCACCGAAAAGCGTGTCAGGGTCAAAGGTCTCCAAATTTCTCAAACTCAGTGTCTACAAGTCAGGAACAATAATATGAACCCAATGGAACTTCTAGGATTGGATTCCGATGAGTCTATCACAAAATCGTCCATCAAGTGGAGCCTGTGGGGCCCACGATACACGATTTTGTCAATTTTTCTCAGAATCGGACCAAACTTGGGTCACAGGACCAGCGTGTTGCTACGAGTCCGATGGCACAAGTTTCGTCTCGATCCGACGTGTGTCCACAAATTTACAGCATTTTCCAGAATAGGCGGATACGGAGCGTTGTCGGCGGATACGCGTTGATTTCGGTGTGCACGCACCTCAGAATCGACTTCTGCAAAATCCCACACATCAGTATCAACGACGCGCACATTTCGGTAGAGACCGTGTGCGGCCAAGTTGTCCCATTTGGCGGGGCGCACTCAGTTTCGTGGTGAAATAGGGCATTGTTTTTCCTGTTTTTGGATCGCGGTTTGCGATCACCACAGGACGCGATGCACCGAGCGAGTTGTACGGGCAATGAGAGGGTTATACAGTCTATGCGTTGCAACTGACAGAATCGAAAACGAGTTTATGAGGAGAGAGAAAACAATACCTGAACAGGGCTCCGTGAATCTGAGTTTTACATGTCCGTGTCCTGTCTGCTGTGTCCGACTCGAACTGTGTCCTGGCTGAGTCGCTGTGTCGAGTCTAGGGTTCACTGCTGGGTCGACTGTGGTCGGTGGATACGGCGGATGCGGCCGGTGCTGGGTCGGCGAGGCTCGAGGAGTCGAGCGGCAGTGGAAGTCGACGTCGGGCGGCCTGGCGGCGGGTCGAGGGGTAGAGGGGGAGTCGGGGTCGGGTGCTGGACTCGGCGGCGGGGAGTCGGTGAGGTTTCTGGCTGTGCGGGGGATCGAGCGGCGGTCTGGCGGCAGCGGCGAGGAGGAGTTGAGGGGGTAGTCGGGTACGGCGGTGTTAGGGCGGTGAGGGAGCAGGCTGGGGCTGCGTCGACCGGAGTTGGGTCGGCGTCGGAGGGTCTCGGGCGGCGGATAGATGGAGAGGAGGATGAGAGGCGGCGGCGGCTTCGCGGATCCCGAGGCGACCTTAAATAGCCGCAACAGTAACTCCGGTTGCTTAGGGTTTTTCCAATTGGGTTTCGGGTCGGGTTTGGCTCGGATCTGACCTGACCCGACCCAATAAGCTGGGTTTGGTTCAGCCGGATTGGTTTAGTCTGGTTTGGTTTGGTTCAGGTTTGGTTCAGGTTTTTATATACAATAGTTTTTGGGGCTTTAAACGCGTTTTCGGAGTCCAATAAATACACAAAAAATATCCTATGTCCGGTTTTCCATTTTACACCATAAAATATTATTTCCATAATATTTTAACATCGATAAACTGTATTCAAAAATCCTTTGATCACAATTACCTTCGTTTTAAATTCCAAAAAAATACCGAAAATACGGAATAACTCTTCTTAAAATTATTCTAAAAATCAGGGTATTTACACACAGATAACAAATTAAATAGAAAATTAGGCACATATAATGAATCAAATAATGATAGTGATTGAGTAGGGTGAATGACACATTTCCCAAGCAAAGGACGAGTAGACCCATCAGCCAAGATAATATTATGTTTCATTGAACTACGATTATGAAAGATAGATGTTATACCAGACATGTAAGAGCTTGCTTCTGAGTCGATGACCCAAGAGGTGGATGGTGACTGGGTTGCCACAAAAGCAGGATTACCTATATTTGACATGGTTGCAATAGGTTGGGAGGTGGTACTAGAAAGTGCGTTCAACTTCTGGAGGATCTGTTAAAATGGAGATGAGGTATCGGACGTTGAAGTCTGATTGAAACCCGAAGTATCATCTTTGGGAGCAGAAGTGGTGACCTGGGACTGCATATTTTCAGCATGCACTTGATGTGCATATTCTGGTTTGCCCCACTTGTCCCAACAGTAGTCTTCTACATGACCGAGCATTCCATAATAGTTACACTTCCGTGGTTGACCAAGGCCACCACCACCGCGGCCACCACCACGACTATTATCTCTACCACCACGGCCTCCTCGACCAAAACTACGAACACCATCTCTACCGCCACGTCCAGTACCACGTCCACCACCATGATCAACAATACTATAAACTAGGGCAAAAGAGTCAGTACACGGCACCACAGAACTCTGTTCCAGAAAGGAACGATTGAGACGGGAGAAAATATCTGCCACCGTAGGTAACTGCTCTCCATCAAGGATTTGAGCTTTATAAGGTTCGAGCGCAGGATCCAAGCCGGCTAGGATAAGTGAAACATGAAACTCTTCCTTCTGTCTGCAAGCTTCCTTCAAATCAGTAGTAACAGGATGATATTGAAGCAGTTCCTCCCACAAAGCCTTCTTTGAAGCCAGATATTCATTCACAGGCTTTCCATTTTGCTTTGTATTGAACAATAACTCATACAACTCATAGATACGGGTAACATTTTGCTTCTGCGAATATGATTCTTCCAGAGATGCCCAAATCTGTTTGCTTGATTCACACCACTGAACATTAGCAGCGATATGTGGTTCCATACTATGCCACAACCACGACATAACGTATGCATCTGCACTCATCCAATCTTCATACTCAGCGGAAGTTTCAGGCAGGGGTTCTTCCGTCAAAAACTTCAACTTCTTCTTCGCCCTTAACACCACTTTGATAGACTTGGACCAGGCAAGATAGTTCGCACCATTGAGTTTTACCACTGTAATCGACTTTCCCAATTCATCATTATGAATAACAGTAAAAGAAGAACCACCTCCGCTACCACCACCACTATTAATCTCGCTAGAAGATTCGGTCCCCCACCATACTTGCAGATGCAACAGAAAGACGAGATCTTTGAAACCCAAGATCTCACAACGAACCTCAACCGACGATGAATAACCAACGAAGATCTATAGAAACCCTAGATCTCATAAACGAACCATGAACGACCACGAACAACGAACGACGAACGGCGAATCATAAAAAGTAGATAAAAAATAGTCAAAAATTACTATTATACCCTCATGTCGTGGATGGGATGTACAGTACTTACAAATATTTGCTCTGATACCAAGTGAAGTATGGAGATGGAGAGGAGAAGGGGAAGTAGGAGAAGAGAGAATATGAGAAAAGATATTACAAGGGCCTTAAACCCTAGGTTGCATCTCATGTCTATTTATATTGATATGCAATACACCCACAATTACTATTATACCCTTATATAAAAAATAACAAAATAAAATAACTCTAACAATATTTTCTTTACTTTGAATAAATTTTGTTCTTCTTTGATGATATCGTATCATACTCAAGATTGATTCCTTTGTTCCATTTATCTTCAGGATGTCGCCGAAGACGCGTTTCCAGCGCTCAGGCGCAATGTTAGTGAGGTCGGTCACTTCATCACTTATGAGGGTAGCACCATCAGACGTTGTTCCAGCAGCTATATTCCAGAGGTCCACTTCACCGATCTAGGTGGGCATTTCTGCAGCAACTTTCGGAGGTGCTCCACCTCTGGTATAGAGGGCAGCGCCGACAGTTTCAGGAGATCTTCTGTAAAAACCCCTTCCTAGAAAATCGTATATACCCTTTATTTATTAATTATTAATTAAATTGTAGTAATTAGGTCTAAATAGGAGAAATAGATTTTTAATAATTTTTATGTTAGGTGTTCGGGCACTTAGATGAGTTATGGGACCATCAGAAATTTTTTGGAATTTATTCCATGTAGGAGACCCCTTAAGCTGTTGCTAGCCTAATGGTGTGCATTATTCTAATCCATGAATTTTCTTATAGGTATATATATAATATATATGTATACACAAATATATATATATATATATATATATATATATATATATATATATATATATATGTATATATATATGTATATATATATATATGTATATATATATACTTAGAAAAGAAAAGGAAAGAAAGTAAAAGAAGTATTATTAAATAATTAAATAAGAATCTAATAATAATAATAATAATAATAATAATAACAATAACAGCATAACCTTTACTTCATTAGCACAGAATTGTCATTACTTAGGAATTTGCTTTTCCCCTTCAGCAACTTTAATTACTTTAGCAATTTGCTAAGTAACCCTTCCTTAGCAAATGCCTTATTTCCTTCAGCCAATTCCTTGCTGTGCCGCCAACAACAACTTAGCACATTTGCTACGACCCGCCACTTAAGCTTTTGCAAATAGTTACTCACAGACCCGACCCCCTTCACCCCTTTGGCCGAAATCGCTCCCTCCCTCTCTCTCTCCCTATTAAATATAATATATATATATATATATATATTTATCTCTCAAAAACCCTAACCTAAATTTCCAGACCTCCTCTTCCCATCTAGAGCCGTCACCACAGCCAGAGAAGCCCCGCCAAGCCATCCAAACCATCCCGACGACGCCGACCTCGCGCACTGCGGATTCTCACACGAAGCACCTTCGCTCCGGAGTAATTTTCCGTCGACTCGCTCAACCAAACGCTGTTCCGTCTTCACCGGTATGATCACCCCTTAACCCTCTTCCATAGTTATATTATAGCCAACCTCGAAAAACGTGTGCCCCTAGGTGAAAAATAGCGTCCAAAGTGGGCGGAGCAGACCCAATTCTGAAATCGCAAAAAACTGCGGTGACCACCTATATTGCCGAGTTCGTATCTCCCACCACAGAGATCCGAATTCGGTGATTCTTTTTTATACCTGTAGAACACTTGACCTAGTTTAATTTTTGTTAAATAACCCTATGCTATTAGTTGTTATGGACATAGTTAAATTTGTCACAAAACTGCGCGCACCCACTTTTTCTATATTTCCAAAAGTTGGAAAACGGAGCCCGTCCCGCCAAACGGGACCGCCCCGCCGTGTACCAAGTGTAACGAATGGTGCACGCAGCGTAACCGGACATGTGAAAATTCGTGGAGACTGATTCGGACGCGTGTGCGCGCCGGAATCAGGCCGTATCCGCGGATACACCCCGTGTCGCAACTTTTGTGGAACTCGCGCATATTTTGTGCACGTTTGTCAGATTGTGACAAAACTTACGCCACTGGACTCGTGGTAATGCGCTGGTACTGTGACCCTATTTTCACGCAATTCTGAGACGGTTGACCAAATCGCCAATTGGCGGGCCCCATAGTTGACTTTTTGGACAAAATTGTGTTCGGCTCATCGGAATCCACAATTGGACATACCATTGGGTTCGCGTTGACATTTAGAGTTGTTTGACCTATAGTTTCTCCCATTTAGAGACTGTTACCCTCGGCACGCTTTTTGGTGTAAAGTGCCATACGTGGATCCCACTTTTGCCCAAAATTACCGTTTTGCCCCTGTGTCCAAATTGGACGAAAGGGATGTGCTTTTTAGCTATTTTGCTCATTTTGAAAACGTTGGTGATATTTATTTCGGCATCCGGGGTCGTTTGTTCGGAGTCCTTTGTTCCAGGTTCTGTGTCCTTGACAGTTGGGCGCGTACACTTTACAGATTTCTTGCCAGGCAAGTATATCTTGCCATTGTACTGTATTTATATTCCATATGAGGCATGCATATTTATTTTCTGCTTATTTAGTTTATTTATTTTAACTGCTATATAAACTGCGCGTCAAAGGAAACTTGGGTGCAATGACGGTGTCGTCGTACTATGTTTTTATTTATGTATATGCATTGGACCTACTTTTTGAGACTACCCCATCTTCATGAGGCATTTATGTTTCATTGGCCATGACACTATTCTTATACGAGTGTGAGTCACATGTAGGACACGGACTTGCGTACTCGGCTGGCCACTGGTACGTATAGGTCGTGCGACTGATAGGGATAACTGCCAATAGAAACTTTGCATGCTAGTAGACCTGGCGGTTATTAGAGGTTTATCGTGTCATGGACATGACATGCTTAGAGCATTGGGTGGGGAGAACAACAAGTACCGCATTTGAGCTCCTTTACACTTTTTCTATTGTGCGCCCGGATTCTCCGCCGGAGATACGGGTGGTGATGACCACTATATATTATATTATTATCAGGCGGGCCTCCGGCGTTCGAAAGTCATCGTGCCTTTTTAGGCCCCTGGATCTTCAATAGAGAACCATGCCAAATCCCAGTTTTTCAGCCAGATTGCTCACTTGTGGGGAAAGGTGTTCTTAACTGCATTCACTTAGACGGTTAGGCGACCCCATGGATGTTTACTTTCAGTACTTTATTGGCATATGCTTTTTGTATCTTGTTACGTCCCTCTGAGGACCTGGTCCCTTCCAGATATAGGTGAGCAGGAGTACCCGCAGGAGTATAGACCTGGACCTGACGCTACCTATCAGTCTGAGGCGATCTTACCTTCTGATTATATGTGATTCATTGCAGCTGTTTAGATATTTTAGTTGCTATTCTTTTCGAGACATTTATTCTTATATTAGAGTTTATTCTCTTCTCTCTTTAGTAGTTATTATAGTCGATTTGCAGTAGATTTGTTTCCACTCGACTATCACACTTTGAGATTACTATTTGAGACTGCTTCTTTGATATTCAGTTATTGATTTCCATTATTCTATTATTTGTGCTGTGGATGAGATATAGAACTGCGTGTGACTTGTTGTGACATATATTACCACTGTGGATTGGATATTCATGTACAGCGTACGTGTGTATATGGTTTCCATATATTGGAGTTCGTATACATACGGCTGGCGTGTTACGTATTTCTAGTCCTACGTATTTTGGGACTGGGGCGTGACATATTTTTGTGGTGTCCCATGCAGGTCAAGAATATATTGTCTCGGTTACGTAACTGTACCGAACAAGCCTGCGTATAGGAATAGAGTATAAGGATCTCATCCACGCTAGACTGAAATTTATCCTTCCTATTTAATACTTGCATCCTGTTTGATTCCTGTACTTTTTCTAATCATTTCGTACATCAACTGCAGAGAGATGGATATGCAAAATGGATGTACTGCCGCCAATGGCGACACAACTTCTGGAGTCAATGGTCAGACTCAAGGAGGGACCCCAACGATTCCTAGGCTTCCGGGACCAGATGGACAGACTCACACCCCAGTTCCATCTGATCTTCCCGCTTCACCTATTGGGAACCTTCCACCTGTCCCAGTACTGCAAGATGGCCAAGCGCAGATATTCCAATTCTTTCAGATGATGATACAGGAACAGAGGCAGCAGGCAGCCGAGCAGAGGCAGCAGGCAGCCGAGCAGAGGCAAGAATTTTTGGCAGCACTGGAGAGGATGGCTGCACATGCTACTGTACCAGCCCAAGCACTAGCTCCAGTACCTCGAGCTAGGGTTGGATCAGTAAAGGATTTTTTTCAGATGGGTGTAAGGCAGTACAAGGGCACTGAGAGCCCAGAGGAGACTACCAGCTGGATCACTCACACGCAGAAGCTACTGGAGGCATCGCAATTACCCACGGACCTATGGATGACGGGTGTACGGACGCTTCTAGATGGTAATGCTCATCACTGGTGGGAATCCATGGAGCGCCAGTTAGGTACTTACCAGACTTGGGAGCAGTTCTTGGAGTGCTTTGAGGGAAAGTACTTCCCGGACACTGTCAGGGACACCTTGTATGATCAGTTTCTTCACTTAGAGCAAGGGAACCGAACCGTGGATGAGTATGATGCCGAGTTTAGTCGACTCAGCAAATATGGCGCTGCTTTGATACCAAATGACTTGGCTAAGGCTAAGAGATTTTATCGAGGACTGACCCAGGAGCTACAACATTATACAAGCTCGCAGTCCCGAGTCTCTTACGCTGAACTACTGACAGAAGCCAGATTTTAGGAAACCATTAGCAGAGAAAATGGAGGTCAGCTGCGGACACAACAAGGATCAATAAGGATACAGCAGGGACCGGCAAGGACACAGCAGGGAGGACCTATCAGACGTCCTTTGGCACAACAGCATCAGCAACACCGAGCAGCACCGTACCAGAATCTGGGGAAGCCCTATTGCAGTTATTGTGGGAGGAACGGACATATTTCGAGAGATTGTCGGACTCGCTTGGGTCAGTGTATGAGATGTGGCTCTGGACACCACCTGGCGA
>JAYESA010001565.1:0-30000 GCA_036927795.1 Iris macrosiphon
TGATTATAACCAGAATATGGTATGAAACGGACGTAGAATAGTGAAAGCGAGAGTATACATGGGTGATTCTAACTGAAATACGATATAGAATGAGTGTAGAATGGTTAAACGAGTATAGATGGGTGGTTCTTACCGAAATATGGTGTAGAATAGGCTTAGATTGGTAAAAACGAGTATAGATGGATGATTCTAACCGGAATTATGGTATAGAATGAGCTTAGATTAGTGAAAACAAGTATAAATAGGTGACCCTAACCGAAATATGGAATAGAATGAGCTTAGGATGATCAAAACAGTTATGGAGGGGTGATTCTAAGCAGAATGTGGTATAAAACAAGTGTAGTGTTGAGAAAACGAGCGTAGATATGTGATTTCAACCGAAACTATTGTGTTAAATGTGCGTAGATTGGTGAAAACGGGTATAAACGGAAGATTCTATTCAAAATAAGGTATATTACTGGCCCGGATTGGTGAAACGAGTATAGAAGTACGATATTGACCGAAACAGGGCATCAAATGCTTATAGAATAGTTAGAACGATTATAAACGGGTGATTCGAACAGAAATATGGTATAGAATGAGCTTAGAATGCTGAAAACATGTTTAGATCGGTGATTCTAACCAAAATATCATACAAAACGGACGTGGAATGGTGAAAATGAGTATGGATGGGTGATTCTAACTGAAATATGACTGCGTAGACTGGTTAAAACGAGTACATATGGGTGATTCTAACCGAAATATGGTTTAGAATAGGCATAGATTTGTGAAAACGAATATAGGTGGGTGATTCTAATTATGGTATAGAACGAGCTTAGATTGGTGAAAACAAGTATAAATAGGTGATTCTAGCAGAAATATGGAATAGAATGAGCGTAGGGTGATCAAAATGAGTATAGATGGATGGTTCTAACCGAAATGTGGTATAAAACAGCTGTAGGATGGTGAAAACGAGCACAGATGTGTGATTCTAACCATAACCGTGGTGTAGAACGGACGTAGAATGGTAAAAACGAGTATAGATGGGGAGACTCTAACCGAAATTAGGTATATAACTAGCCTAGGTTGTTGAAACGCGTATACAAATAAGATCATAACCGAAATAAGGTATCAAATGTGCTTGTAAAATGGTGAAAACGAGTGTAAACGGGTGATTTGAACCGAAATATGGTATAATATGATCGTAGAATAATGAAAACGAATTTAGATCATTGATTGTAATCAAAATATTGTATAAAACAGTGGCAGAATCTTGAAAACGAGCATAGATGGGTGATTCAAGCAGAATTATGGTGTAGAACGGGCATAGGATGGTGAAAAACGAGTACAGACGAGATATTCTAAACCGAAATAAGGTTTATGACTGGCATAGATCGGTGAAATACGATTATAACCGAAATAAGGCATCAAATGCTCGTAAAACGATAAAATCGGGTACAAATGGGTGATTCGAACCGAAATATGCTATAATATGATCGTAGGATGATAAAAACGAGTTTAGATTGCTGATTCTAATCGAAATGTGGTATAGAACAGGGGTAGAATCATGACAACGGGTATAGATGAGTGCTTCAAACCGAAATATGGTGTAGAATGTGCGTAGATTCGTGGAAGCGAGTATAGATGGGGGGTTCCAATAAAAATAGGGTGAAAAGTGGCGTGGATTTGCGGAAACGAGTACCGAAATGTGATTGTAATCGAAATAAGGTATCAAATGATCGTAGAATGGGGAAAACGAGTATAGACGGGTGATTCGAACCGAAATATGGTATAATACGACCGTAGGATGATGAAAACGAGTTTAGATTGTTGATTCTAATCGAAATGTGGTATCAAATAGGGGTAGAATCGTGAAAACGAGTTTAGATGAGCGATTCTAAATAAAATATGGTGTGGAATGTGCGTAGATTGGGGAAAACGGGTATAGATGGGTGATTCTAACCAAAATAGGGTATAAAAGTGGTGTAGATTGGTGGAAACGGGTACTGGAAGGTGATTGTAATCAAATTAAGGTATCAAATGACCGTAGAATGGTGGAAAAGAGTATAAATGGGCGACTCGAACTGAAATATGGTATAGAATGAGCTTAGAACGCTGAAAACATGTTTAAATCGATGATTATAACCAGAATATGGTATGATACGGACGTAGAATGGTGAAAGCGAGAGTATACATGGGTGATTCTAACTGAAATACGATATAGAATGAGCGTAGAATGGTTAAACGAGTATAGATGGGTGGTTCTTATGGAACTATGGTTTAGAATAGGCTTAGATTGGTAAAAACGAGTATAGATGGATGATTCTAACCGGAATTATGGTATAGAATGAGCTTAGATTGGTGAAAACAAGTATAAATAGGTGACCCTAACCGAAATATGGAATAGAATGAGCTTAGGATGATCAAAACGGTTAGGGAGGGGTGATTCTAAGCAGAATGTGGTATAAAACAAGTATAGTATTGAGAAAACGAGCGTAGATATGTGATTCCAACCGAAACTATTATGTTAAATGTGCGTAGATTGGTGAAAATGGGTATAAACGGAAGATTCTATCCAAAATAAGGTATATTACTGGCCCAGATTGGTGAAACAAGTATAGAAGTACGATATTGACCGAAACAGGGCATCAAATGCTCATAGAATAGTTAGAACGATTATAAACGGGTGATTCAAACCGAAATATGGTATAGAATGAGCTTAGAATGCTGAAAACATGTTTAGATCGGTGATTCTAACCAAAATATCATACAAAACGGACATGGAATGGTGAAAATGAGTATGGATGGGTGATTCTAACTGAAATATGACAGCGTAGACTGGTTAAAACGAGTACATATGGGTGATTCTAACCGAAATATGGTTTAGAATAGGCATAGATTTGTGAAAACGAATATAGATGGGTGATTCTAATTATGGTATAGAACGAGCTTAGATTGGTGAAAACAAGTATAAATAGGTGATTCTAGCAGAAATAAGGAATAGAATGAGCGTAGGGTGATCAAAATGAGTATAGATGGATGGTTCTAACCGAAATATGGTATAAAACAGCTTGTAGGATGGTGAAAACGAGCACAGATGTGTGATTCTAACCATAACTGTGGTGTAGAACGGACGTAGAATGGTAAAAACGAGTATAGACGGGAAGATTCTAACCGAAATTAGGTATATAACTGGCCTAGGTTGTTGAACGCGTATACAAATAAGATCATAACCGAAATAAGGTATCAAATGTGCTTGTGAAATGGTGAAAATGAGTGTAAACGGGTGATTTGAACCGAAATATGGTATAATATGATCGTAGAATAATGAAAACGAATTTAGATCATTGATTGTAATCGAAATATTGTATAAAACAGTGGCAGAATCTTGAAAACGAGCATAGATGGGTGATTCAAGCAGAATTATGGTGTAGAACGGGCATAGGATGGTGAAAAACAAGTACAGACGAGATATTCTAACCGAAATAAGGTTTAGGACTGGCATAGATCGGTGAAATACGATTATAACCGAAATAAGGCATTAAATGCTCGTAAAACGATAAAACCGGGTACAAATGGGTGATTCGAACCGAAATATGGTATAATATGATCGTAGGATGATAAAAACGAGTTTAGATTGCTGATTCTAATCGAAATGTGGTATAGAACAGGGGTAGAATCGTGACAACGGGTATAGATGAGTGCTTCAAACAAAATATGGTGTAGAATGTGCGTAGATTCGTGGAAGAGAGTATAGATGGGGGGTTCCAACAAAATAGGGTGAAAAAGTGGCGTGGATTTGCGGAAACGAGTACCAAAATATGATTGTAATAGAAATAAGGTATCAAATGATCATAGAATGGGAAAAACGAGTATAGACGGGTGATTCGAACCGAAATATGGTATAATACGACCGTAGGATGATGAAAACGAGTTTAGTTTGTTGATTCTAATCGAAATGTGGTATCAAATAGGGGTAGAATTATGAAAACGAGTTTAGATGGGCGATTCTAAATAAAATATGGTGTGAAATGTACGTAGATTGGGGAAAACGGGTATAGATGGGTGATTCTAATCAAAATAGGGTATAAAAGTGGTGTAGATTGGTGGAAACGGGTACTGGGAAGGTGATTGTAATCGAATTAAGGTATCAAATGACCGTAGAATGGTGGAAAAGAGTATAAATGGGCGACTCTAACCGAAATATGTATAGAATGAGCTTAGAACACTGAAAACATGTTTAGATCGATGATTATAACCAGAATATGGTATGAAACGGACGTAGAATGGTGAAAGCGAGAGTATACATGGGCGATTCTAACTGAAATACGATATAGAATGAGCGTAGAATGGTTAAACGAGTATAGATGGGTAGTTCTTACCAAAATATGGTGTAGAATAGGCTTAGATTGGTAAAAACGAGTATAGATGGATGATTCTAACCGGAATTATGGTATAGAATGAGCTTAGATTGGTGAAAACAAGTATAAATAGGTGACCCTAACCGAAATATGGAATAGAATGAGCTTAGGATGATCAAAATGGTTATGGAGGGGTGATTCTAAGCAGAATGTGCTATAAAACAAGTGTAGTGTTAAGAAAACGAGCGTAGATATGTGATTCCAACTGAAACTATTGTGTTAAATGTGCGTAGATTGGTGAAAACAGGTATAAACGGAAGATTCTATCCAAAATAAGGTATATTACTGGCCCGATTGGTGAAACGAGTATAGAAGTACGATATTGACCGAAACAGGGCATCAAATGCTTATAGAATAGTTAGAACGATTATAAACGGGTGATTCGAACCGAAATATGGTATAGAATGAGCTTAGAATGCTGAAAATATGTTTAGATCGGTGATTCTAACCAAAATATCATACAAAAACGGACGTGGAATGGTGAAAATGAGTATGGATGGATGATTCTAACAGAAATATGACAGAGTAGACTGGTTAAAATGAGTACATATGGGTGATTCTAACCGAAATATGGTTTAGAATAGGCATAGATTTGTGAAAACGAATATAGGTGGGTGATTCTAATTATGGTATAGAACGAGCTTAGATTGAACAAGTATAAATAGGTGATTCTAGCAGAAATATGGAATAGAATGAGCGTAGGGTGATCAAAATGAGTATAGATGGATGGTTCTAAACGAAATATGGTATAAAACAGCTGTAGGATGGTGAAAACGAGCACCGATGTGTGATTCTAACCATAACTGTGGTGTAGAACGGACGTAGAATAGTAAAAACAAGTATAGACGGGGAGATTCTAACCGAAATTAGGTATATAACTAGCCTAGGTTGTTGAAACGCGTATACAAATGAGATCATAACCGAAATAAGGTATCAAATGTGCTTGTGAAATGGTGAAAACGAGTGTAAATGGGTGATTTGAACCAAAATATGGTATAATATAATCGTAGAATAATGAAAATGAACTTAGATCATTGATTGTAATCGAAATATTGTATAAAACAGTGGCAGAATCTTAAAAACGAGCATAGATGGGTGATTCAAGCAGAATTATGGTGTAGAACGTACATAGGATGGTGAAAAACGAGTACAGACGAGATATTCTAACCGAAATAAGGTTTATGACTGGCATAGATCGGTAAAATACGATTATAACCGAAATAAGGCATCAAATGCTCGTAAAACGATGAAACCGGGTACAAATGGGTGATTCGAACCGAAATATGCTACAATATGATCGTAGGATGATGAAAACGAGTTTAGATTGCTGATTCTAATCGAAATGTGGTATAGAACAGGGGTAGAATCGTGACAACGGCTATAGATGAGTGCTTTAAACCGAAATATGGTGTAGAATGTGCGTAGATTCATGGAAGCGAGTATAGATTGGGGGTTCCAACAAAAATAGGGTGAAAAAGTGGCGTGGATTTGCGGAAACGAGTACCGAAATATGATTGTAATCGAAATAAGGTATCAAATGATCGTAGAATGGGGGAAAATGAGTATAGACGGGTGATTCGAACCAAAATATGGTATAATACGACCGTAGGATGATGAAAACGAGTTTAGATTGTTGATTCTAATCGAAATATGGTATCAAATAGGGGTAGAATCGTGAAAACGAGTTTAGATGGGCGATTCTAAATAAAATATGGTGTGGAATGTGCGTAGATTGGGGAAAACGGGTATAGATGGGTGATTCTAATCAAAATAGGGTATAAAAGTGGTGTAGATTGGTGAAACGGGTACTAGAAGGTGATTGTAATCGAATTAAGGTATTAAATGACCGTAGAATGGTGGAAAAGAGTATAAATGGGCGACTCTAACCGAAATATGGTATAGAATGAGCTTAGAACGCTGAAAACATGTTTAGATCGATGATTATAACCAGAATATGGTATGAAACGGACGTAGAATAGTGAAAGCGAGAGTATACATGGGTGATTCTAACTGAAATACGATATAGAATGAGTGTAGAATGGTTAAACGAGTATAGATGGGTGGTTCTTACCGAAATATGGTGTAGAATAGGCTTAGATTGGTAAAAACGAGTATAGATGGATGATTCTAACCGGAATTATGGTATAGAATGAGCTTAGATTAGTGAAAACAAGTATAAATAGGTGACCCTAACCGAAATATGGAATAGAATGAGCTTAGGATGATCAAAACAGTTATGGAGGGGTGATTCTAAGCAGAATGTGGTATAAAACAAGTGTAGTGTTGAGAAAACGAGCGTAGATATGTGATTTCAACCGAAACTATTGTGTTAAATGTGCGTAGATTGGTGAAAACGGGTATAAACGGAAGATTCTATCCAAAATAAGGTATATTACTGGCCCGGATTGGTGAAACGAGTATAGAAGTACGATATTGACCGAAACAGGGCATCAAATGCTTATAGAATAGTTAGAACGATTATAAACGGGTGATTCGAACAGAAATATGGTATAGAATGAGCTTAGAATGCTGAAAACATGTTTAGATCGGTGATTCTAACCAAAATATCATACAAAACGGACGTGGAATGGTGAAAATGAGTATGGATGGGTGATTCTAACTGAAATATGACTGCGTAGACTGGTTAAAACGAGTACATATGGGTGATTCTAACCGAAATATGGTTTAGAATAGGCATAGATTTGTGAAAACGAATATAGGTGGGTGATTCTAATTATGGTATAGAACGAGCTTAGATTGGTGAAAACAAGTATAAATAGGTGATTCTAGCAGAAATATGGAATAGAATGAGCGTAGGGTGATCAAAATGAGTATAGATGGATGGTTCTAACCGAAATGTGGTATAAAACAGCTGTAGGATGGTGAAAACGAGCACAGATGTGTGATTCTAACCATAACCGTGGTGTAGAACGGACGTAGAATGGTAAAAACGAGTATAGATGGGGAGACTCTAACCGAAATTAGGTATATAACTAGCCTAGGTTGTTGAAACGCGTATACAAATAAGATCATAACCGAAATAAGGTATCAAATGTGCTTGTAAAATGGTGAAAACGAGTGTAAACGGGTGATTTGAACCGAAATATGGTATAATATGATCGTAGAATAATGAAAACGAATTTAGATCATTGATTGTAATCAAAATATTGTATAAAACAGTGGCAGAATCTTGAAACGAGCATAGATGGGTGATTCAAGCAGAATTATGGTGTAGAACGGGCATAGGATGGTGAAAAACGAGTACAGACGAGATATTCTAACCGAAATAAGGTTTATGACTGGCATAGATCGGTGAAATACGATTATAACCGAAATAAGGCATCAAATGCTCGTAAAACAATAAAATCGGGTACAAATGGGTGATTCGAACCGAAATATGCTATAATATGATCGTAGGATGATAAAAACGAGTTTAGATTGCTGATTCTAATCGAAATGTGGTATAGAACAGGGGTAGAATCATGACAACGGGTATAGATGAGTGCTTCAAACCGAAATATGGTGTAGAATGTGCGTAGATTCGTGGAAGCGAGTATAGATGGGGGGTTCCAATAAAAATAGGGTGAAAAAGTGGCGTGGATTTGCGGAAACGAGTACGAAATGTGATTGTAATCGAAATAAGGTATCAAATGATCGTAGAATGGGGAAAACGAGTATAGACGGGTGATTCGAACCGAAATATGGTATAATACGACCGTAGGATGATGAAAACGAGTTTAGATTGTTGATTCTAATCGAAATGTGGTATCAAATAGGGGTAGAATCGTGAAAACGAGTTTAGATGAGCGATTCTAAATAAAATATGGTGTGGAATGTGCGTAGATTGGGGAAAACGGGTATAGATGGGTGATTCTAACCAAAATAGGGTATAAAAGTGGTGTAGATTGGTGGAAACGGGTACTGGAAGGTGATTGTAATCAAATTAAGGTATCAAATGACCGTAGAATGGTGGAAAAGAGTATAAATGGGCGACTCGAACTGAAATATGGTATAGAATGAGCTTAGAACGCTGAAAACATGTTTAAATCGATGATTATAACCAGAATATGGTATAATACGGACGTAGAATGGTGAAAGCGAGAGTATACATGGTGATTCTAACTGAAATACGATATAGAATGAGCGTAGAATGGTTAAACGAGTATAGATGGGTGGTTCTTACGGAACTATGGTTTAGAATAGGCTTAGATTGGTAAAAACGAGTATAGATGGATGATTCTAACCGGAATTATGGTATAGAATGAGCTTAGATTGGTGAAAACAAGTATAAATAGGTGACCCTAACCGAAATATGGAATAGAATGAGCTTAGGATGATCAAAACGGTTAGGGAGGGGTGATTCTAAGCAGAATGTGGTATAAAACAAGTATAGTATTGAGAAAACGAGCGTAGATATGTGATTCCAACCGAAACTATTATGTTAAATGTGCGTAGATTGGTGAAAATGGGTATAAACGGAAGATTCTATCCAAAATAAGGTATATTACTGGCCCGGATTGGTGAAACAAGTATAGAAGTACGATATTGACCGAAACAGGGCATCAAATGCTCATAGAATAGTTAGAACGATTATAAACGGGTGATTCAAACCGAAATATGGTATAGAATGAGCTTAGAATGCTGAAAACATGTTTAGATCGGTGATTCTAACCAAAATATCATACAAAACGGACGTGGAATGGTGAAAATGAGTATGGATGGGTGATTCTAACTGAAATATGACAGCGTAGACTGGTTAAAACGAGTACATATGGGTGATTCTAACCGAAATATGGTTTAGAATAGGCATAGATTTGTGAAAACGAATATAGATGGGTGATTCTAATTATGGTATAGAACGAGCTTAGATTGGTGAAAACAAGTATAAATAGGTGATTCTAGCAGAAATAAGGAATAGAATGAGCGTAGGGTGATCAAAATGAGTATAGATGGATGGTTCTAACCGAAATATGGTATAAAACAGCTGTAGGATGGTGAAAACGAGCACAGATGTGTGATTCTAACCATAACTGTGGTGTAGAACGGACGTAGAATGGTAAAAACGAGTATAGACGGGAAGATTCTAACCGAAATTAGGTATATAACTGGCCTAGGTTGTTGAAACGCGTATACAAATAAGATCATAACCGAAATAAGGTATCAAATGTGCTTGTGAAATGGTGAAAACGAGTGTAAACGGGTGATTTGAACCGAAATATGGTATAATATGATCGTAGAATAATGAAAACGAATTTAGATCATTGATTGTAATCGAAATATTGTATAAAACAGTGGCAGAATCTTGAAAACGAGCATAGATGGGTGATTCAAGCAGAATTATGGTGTAGAACGGGCATAGGATGGTGAAAAACAAGTACAGACGAGATATTCTAACCGAAATAAGGTTTAGGACTGGCATAGATCGGTGAAATACGATTATAACCGAAATAAGGCATTAAATGCTCGTAAAACGATAAAACCGGGTACAAATGGGTGATTCGAACCGAAATATGGTATAATATGATCGTAGGATGATAAAAACGAGTTTAGATTGCTGATTCTAATCGAAATGTGGTATAGAACAGGGGTAGAATCGTGACAACGGGTATAGATGAGTGCTTCAAACCAAAATATGGTGTAGAATGTGCGTAGATTCGTGGAAGAGAGTATAGATGGGGGGTTCCAACAAAAATAGGGTGAAAAAGTGGCGTGGATTTGCGGAAACGAGTACCAAAATATGATTGTAATAGAAATAAGGTATCAAATGATCATAGAATGGGAAAAACGAGTATAGACGGGTGATTCGAACCGAAATATGGTATAATACGACCGTAGGATGATGAAAACGAGTTTAGTTTGTTGATTCTAATCGAAATGTGGTATCAAATAGGGGTAGAATTATGAAAACGAGTTTAGATGGGCGATTCTAAATAAAATATGGTGTGAAATGTGCGTAGATTGGGGAAAACGGGTATAGATGGGTGATTCTAATCAAAATAGGGTATAAAAGTGGTGTAGATTGGTGGAAACGGGTACTGGAAGGTGATTGTAATCGAATTAAGGTATCAAATGACCGTAGAATGGTGGAAAAGAGTATAAATGGGCGACTCTAACCGAAATATGTATAGAATGAGCTTAGAACACTGAAAACATGTTTAGATCGATGATTATAACCAGAATATGGTATGAAACGGACGTAGAATGGTGAAAGCGAGAGTATACATGGGCGATTCTAACTGAAATACGATATAGAATGAGCGTAGAATGGTTAAACGAGTATAGATGGGTAGTTCTTACCAAAATATGGTGTAGAATAGGCTTAGATGGTAAAAAACGAGTATAGATGGATGATTCTAACCGGAATTATGGTATAGAATGAGCTTAGATTGGTGAAAACAAGTATAAATAGGTGACCCTAACCGAAATATGGAATAGAATGAGCTTAGGATGATCAAAATGGTTATGGAGGGGTGATTCTAAGCAGAATGTGCTATAAAACAAGTGTAGTGTTAAGAAAACGAGCGTAGATATGTGATTCCAACTGAAACTATTGTGTTAAATGTGCGTAGATTGGTGAAAACAGGTATAAACGGAAGATTCTATCCAAAATAAGGTATATTACTGGCCCGGATTGGTGAAACGAGTATAGAAGTACGATATTGACCGAAACAGGGCATCAAATGCTTATAGAATAGTTAGAACGATTATAAACGGGTGATTCGAACCGAAATATGGTATAGAATGAGCTTAGAATGCTGAAAATATGTTTAGATCGGTGATTCTAACCAAAATATCATACAAAACGGACGTGGAATGGTGAAAATGAGTATGGATGGATGATTCTAACAGAAATATGACAGAGTAGACTGGTTAAAATGAGTACATATGGGTGATTCTAACCGAAATATGGTTTAGAATAGGCATAGATTTGTGAAAACGAATATAGGTGGGTGATTCTAATTATGGTATAGAACGAGCTTAGATTGAACAAGTATAAATAGGTGATTCTAGCAGAAATATGGAATAGAATGAGCGTAGGGTGATCAAAATGAGTATAGATGGATGGTTCTAAACGAAATATGGTATAAAACAGCTGTAGGATGGTGAAAACGAGCACCGATGTGTGATTCTAACCATAACTGTGGTGTAGAACGGACGTAGAATAGTAAAAACAAGTATAGACGGGGAGATTCTAACCGAAATTAGGTATATAACTAGCCTAGGTTGTTGAAACGCGTATACAAATGAGATCATAACCGAAATAAGGTATCAAATGTGCTTGTGAAATGGTGAAAACGAGTGTAAATGGGTGATTTGAACCAAAATATGGTATAATATAATCGTAGAATAATGAAAATGAACTTAGATCATTGATTGTAATCGAAATATTGTATAAAACAGTGGCAGAATCTTAAAAACGAGCATAGATGGGTGATTCAAGCAGAATTATGGTGTAGAACGTACATAGGATGGTGAAAAACGAGTACAGACGAGATATTCTAACCGAAATAAGGTTTATGACTGGTATAGATCGGTAAAATACGATTATAACCGAAATAAGGCATCAAATGCTCGTAAAACGATGAAACCGGGTACAAATGGGTGATTCGAACCGAAATATGGCTACAATATGATCGTAGGATGATGAAACGAGTTTAGATTGCTGATTCTAATCGAAATGTGTTATAGAACAGGGGTAGAATCGTGACAACGGCTATAGATGAGTGCTTAAAACCGAAATATGGTGTAGAATGTGCGTAGATTCATGGAAGCGAGTATAGATTGGGGGTTCCAACAAAAATAGGGTGAAAAAGTGGCGTGGATTTGCGGAAACGAGTACCGAAATATGATTGTAATCGAAATAAGTATCAAATGATCGTAGAATGGGGAAAATGAGTATAGACGGGTGATTCGAACCAAAATATGGTATAATACGACCGTAGGATGATGAAAACGAGTTTAGATTGTTGATTCTAATCGAAATATGGTATCAAATAGGGGTAGAATCGTGAAAACGAGTTTAGATGGGCGATTCTAAATAAAATATGGTGTGGAATGTGCGTAGATTGGGGAAAACGGGTATAGATGGGTGATTCTAATCAAAATAGGGTATAAAAGTGGTGTAGATTGGTGGAAACGGGTACTAGAAGGTGATTGTAATCGAATTAAGGTATTAAATGACCGTAGAATGGTGGAAAAGAGTATAAATGGGCGACTCTAACCGAAATATGGTATAGAATGAGCTTAGAACGCTGAAAACATGTTTAGATCGATGATTATAACCAGAATATGGTATGAAACGGATGTAGAATAGTGAAAGCGAGAGTATACATGGGTGATTCTAACTGAAATACGATATAGAATGAGTGTAGAATGGTTAAACGAGTATAGATGGGTGGTTCTTACCGAAATATGGTGTAGAATAGGCTTAGATTGGTAAAAAACGAGTATAGATGGATGATTCTAACCAGAATTATGGTATAGAATGAGCTTAGATTAGTGAAAACAAGTATAAATAGGTGACCCTAACCGAAATATGGAATAGAATGAGCTTAGGATGATCAAAACAGTTATGGAGGGGTGATTCTAAGCAGAATGTGGTATAAAACAAGTGTAGTGTTGAGAAAACGAGCGTAGATATGTGATTTCAACCGAAACTATTGTGTTAAATGTGCGTAGATTGGTGAAAACGGGTATAAACGGAAGATTCTATCCAAAATAAGGTATATTACTGGCCCGGATTGGTGAAACGAGTATAGAAGTACGATATTGACCGAAACAGGGCATCAAATGCTTATAGAATAGTTAGAACGATTATAAACGGGTGATTCGAACCGAAATATGGTATAGAATGAGCTTAGAATGCTGAAAACATGTTTAGATCGGTGATTCTAACCAAAATATCATACAAAACGGACGTGGAATGGTGAAAATGAGTATGGATGGGTGATTCTAACTGAAATATGACTGCGTAGACTGGTTAAAACGAGTACATATGGGTAATTCTAACCGAAATATGGTTTAGAATAGGCATAGATTTGTGAAAACGAATATAGGTGGGTGATTCTAATTATGGTATAGAACGAGCTTAGATTGGTGAAAAACAAGTATAAATAGGTGATTCTAGCAGAAATATGGAATAGAATGAGCGTAGGGTGATCAAAATGAGTATAGATGGATGGTTCTAACCGAAATGTGGTATAAAACAGCTGTAGGATGGTGAAACGAGCACAGATGTGTGATTCTAACCATAACCGTGGTGTAGAACGGACGTAGAATGGTAAAAACGAGTATAGATGGGGAGACTCTAACCGAAATTAGGTATATAACTAGCCTAGGTTGTTGAAACGCGTATACAAATAAGATCATAACCGAAATAAGGTATCAAATGTGCTTGTAAAAATGGTGAAAACGAGTGTAAACGGGTGATTTGAACCGAAATATGGTATAATATGATCGTAGAATAATGAAAACGAATTTAGATCATTGATCTGTAATCAAAATATTGTATAAAACAGTGGCAGAATCTTGAAAACGAGCATAGATGGGTGATTCAAGCAGAATTATGGTGTAGAACGGGCATAGGATGGTGAAAAACGAGTACAGACGAGATATTCTAACCGAAATAAGGTTTATGACTGGCATAGATCGGTGAAATACGATTATAACCGAAATAAGGCATCAAATGCTCGTAAAACGATAAAATCGGGTACAAATGGGTGATTCGAACCGAAATATGCTATAATATGATCGTAGGATGATAAAAACGAGTTTAGATTGCTGATTCTAATCGAAATGTGGTATAGAACAGGGGTAGAATCATGACAACGGGTATAGATGAGTGCTTCAAACCGAAATATGGTGTAGAATGTGCGTAGATTCGTGAAGCGAGTATAGATGGGGGGTTCCAATAAAAATAGGGTAAAAAAGTGGCGTGATTTGCGGAAACGAGTACCGAAAATGTGATTGTAATCGAAATAAGGTATCAAATGATCGTAGAATGGGGAAAACGAGTATAGACGGGTGATTCGAACCGAAATATGGTATAATACGACCGTAGGATGATGAAAACGAGTTTAGATTGTTGATTCTAATCGAAATGTGGTATCAAATAGGGGTAGAATCGTGAAAACGAGTTTAGATGAGCGATTCTAAATAAAATATGGTGTGGAATGTGCGTAGATTGGGGAAAACGGGTATAGATGGGTGATTCTAACCAAAATAGGGTATAAAAGTGGTGTAGATTGGTGGAAACGGGTACTGGAAGGTGATTGTAATCAAATTAAGGTATCAAATGACCGTAGAATGGTGGAAAAGAGTATAAATGGGTGACTCGAACTGAAATATGGTATAGAATGAGCTTAGAACGCTGAAAACATGTTTAAATCGATGATTATAACCAGAATATGGTATGATACGGACGTAGAATGGTGAAAGCGAGAGTATACATGGGTGATTCTAACTGAAATACGATATAGAATGAGCGTAGAATGGTTAAACGAGTATAGATGGGTGGTTCTTATGGAACTATGGTTTAGAATAGGCTTAGATTGGTAAAAACGAGTATAGATGGATGATTCTAACCGGAATTATGGTATAGAATGAGCTTAGATTGGTGAAAACAAGTATAAATAGGTGACCCTAACCGAAATATGGAATAGAATGAGCTTAGGATGATCAAAACGGTTAGGGAGGGGTGATTCTAAGCAGAATGTGGTATAAAACAAGTATAGTATTGAGAAAACGAGCGTAGATATGTGATTCCAACCGAAACTATTATGTTAAATGTGCGTAGATTGGTGAAAATGGGTATAAACGGAAGATTCTATCCAAAATAAGGTATATTACTTGGCCCGGATTGGTGAAACAAGTATAGAAGTACGATATTGACCGAAACAGGGCATCAAATGCTCATAGAATAGTTAGAACGATTATAAACGGGTGATTCAAACCGAAATATGGTATAGAATGAGCTTAGAATGCTGAAAACATGTTTAGATCGGTGATTCTAACCAAAATATCATACAAAACGGACGTGGAATGGTGAAAATGAGTATGGATGGGTGATTCTAACTGAAATATGACAGCGTAGACTGGTTAAAACGAGTACATATGGGTGATTCTAACCGAAATATGGTTTAGAATAGGCATAGATTTGTGAAAACGAATATAGATGGGTGATTCTAATTATGGTATAGAACGAGCTTAGATTGGTGAAAACAAGTATAAATAGGTGATTCTAGCAGAAATAAGGAATAGAATGAGCGTAGGGTGATCAAAATGAGTATAGATGGATGGTTCTAACCGAAATATGGTATAAAACAGCTGTAGGATGGTGAAAACGAGCACAGATGTGTGATTCTAACCATAACTGTGGTGTAGAACGGACGTAGAATGGTAAAAACGAGTATAGACGGGAAGATTCTAACCGAAATTAGGTATATAACTGGCCTAGGTTGTTGAAACGCGTATACAAATAAGATCATAACCGAAATAAGTATCAATGTGCTTGTGAAATGGTGAAAACGAGTGTAAACGGGTGATTTGAACCGAAATATGGTATAATATGATCGTAGAATAATGAAAACGAATTTAGATCATTGATTGTAATCGAAATATTGTATAAAACAGTGGCAGAATCTTGAAAACGAGCATAGATGGGTGATTCAAGCAGATTTATGGTGTAGAACGGGCATAGGATGGTGAAAAACGAGTACAGACGAGATATTCTAACCGAATAAGGTTTAGGACTGGCATAGATCGGTGAAATATGATTATAACCGAAATAAGGCATCAAATGCTCGTAAACGATAAAACCGGGTACAAAATGGGTGATTCGAACCGAAATATGGTATAATATGATCGTAGGATGATAAAAATGAGTTTAGATTGCTGATTCTAATCGAAATGTGGTATAGAACAGGGTAGAATCGTGACAACGGGTATAGATGAGTGCTTCAAACCAAAATATGTGTAGAATGTGCGTAGATTCGTGGAAGAGAGTATAGATGGGGGGTTCCAACAAAAATAGGGTAAAAAAGTGGCGTGGATTTGCGGAAACGAGTACCAAAATATGATTGTAATAAGAAATAAGGTATCAAATGATCATAGAATGGAAAAACGAGTATAGACGGGTGATTCGAACCGAAATATGGTATAATACGACCGTAGGATGATGAAAACGAGTTTAGTTTGTTGATTCTAATCGAAATGTGGTATCAAATAGGGGTAGAATTGTGAAAACGAGTTTAGATGGGCGATTCTAAATAAAATATGGTGTGAAATGTGCGTAGATTGGGGAAAACGGGTATAGATGGGTGATTCTAATCAAAATAGGGTATAAAAGTGGTGTAGATTGGTGGAAACGGGTACTGGAAGGTGATTGTAATCGAATTAAGGTATCAAATGACCGTAGAATGGTGGAAAAGAGTATAAATGGGCGACTCTAACCGAAATATGTATAGAATGAGCTTAGAACACTGAAAACATGTTTAGATCGATGATATAACCAGAATATGTATGAAACGGACGTAGAATGGTGAAAGCGAGAGTATACATGGGCGATTCTAAATGAAATACGATATAGAATGAGCGTAGAATGGTTAAACGAGTATAGATGGGTGGTTCTTACCAAAATATGGTGTAGAATAGGCTTAGATTGGTAAAAACGAGTATAGATGGATGATTCTAACCGGAATTATGGTATAGAATGAGCTTAGATTGGTGAAAACAAGTATAAATAGGTGACCCTAACCGAAATATGGAATAGAATGAGCTTAGGATGATCAAAACGGTTATGGAGGGGTGATTCTAAGCAGAATGTGCTATAAAACAAGTGTAGTGTTAAGAAAACGAGCGTAGATATGTGATTCCAACTGAAACTATTGTGTTAAATGTGCGTAGATTGGTGAAAACGGGTATAAACGGAAGATTCTATCCAAAATAAGGTATATTACTGGCCCGATTGGTGAAACGAGTATAGAAGTACGATATTGACCGAAACAGGGCATCAAATGCTTATAGAATAGTTAGAACGATTATAAACGGGTGATTCGAACCGAAATATGGTATAGAATGAGCTTAGAATGCTGAAAACATGTTTAGATCGGTGATTCTAACCAAAATATCATATAAAACGGACGTGGAATGGTGAAAATGAGTATGGATGGATGATTCTAACTGAAATATGACAGAGTAGACTGGTTAAAACGAGTACATATGGGTGATTCTAACCGAAATATGGTTTAGAATAGGCATAGATTTGTGAAAACGAATATAGGTGGGTGATTCTAATTATGGTATAGAACGAGCTTAGATTGAACAAGTATAAATAGGTGATTCTAGCAGAAATATGGAATAGAATGAGCGTAGGGTGATCAAAATGAGTATAGATGGATGGTTCTAAACGAAATGTGGTATAAAACAGCTGTAGGATGGTGAAAACGAGCACCGATGTGTGATTCTAACCATAACTGTGGTGTAGAACGGACGTAGAATAGTAAAAACAAGTATAGACGGGGAGATTCTAACCGAAATTAGGTATATAACTAGCCTAGGTTGTTGAAACGCGTATACAAATGGGATCATAACCGAAATAAGGTATCAAATGTGCTTGAGAAATGGTGAAAACGAGTGTAAACGGGTGATTTGAACCAAAATATGGTATAATATGATCGTAGAATAATGAAAACGAATTTAGATCATTGATTGTAATCGAAATATTGTATAAAACAGTGGCAGAATCTTGAAAACGCGCATAGATGGGTGATTCAAGCAGAATTATGGTGTAGAACGGGCATAGGATGGTGGAAAATGAGTACAGACGAGATATTCTAACCGAAATATGGTTTATGACTGGCATAGATCGGTAAAATACGATTATAACCGAAATAAGGCATCAAATGCTCGTAAAACGATGAAATCAGGTACAAATGGGTGATTCGAACCGAAATATGCTATAATATGATCGTAGGATGATGAAAACGAGTTTAGATTGCTGATTCTAATCGAAATGTGGTATAGAACAGGGGTAGAATCGTGACAACGGGTATAGATGAGTGCTTCAAACCGAAATATGGTGTAGAATATGTGTAGATTCGTGGAAGCGAGTATAGATGGGGGGTTCCAACAAAAATAGGGTGAAAAAGTAGCGTAGATTTGCGAAAACGAGTACCGAAATGTGATTGTAATCGAAATAAGGTATCAAATGATCGTAGAATAGGGAAAATGAGTATAGACGGGTGATTCGAACCAAAATATGGTATAATACGACCGTAGGATGATGAAAACGAGTTTAGATTGTTGATTCTAATCGAAATGTGGTATCAAATAGGGGTAGAATCGTGAAAACGAGTTTAGATGAGCGATTCTAAATAAAATATGGTGTGGAATGTGCGTAGATTGGGGAAAACGGCTATAGATGGGTAATTCTAACCAAAATAGGGTATAAAAGTGGTGTAGATTGGTGGAAACGGGTACTGGAAGGTGATTGTAATCGAATTAAGGTATCAAATGACCGTAGAATGGTGGAAAAGAGTATAAATGGGCGACTCTAACCGAAATATGGTATAGAATGAGCTTAGAACGCTGAAAACATGTTTAGATCGATGATTATAACCAGAATATGGTATAAAACGGACGTAGAATGGTGAAAGCGAGAGTATACATGGGTGATTCTAACTGAAATACGATATAGAATGAGCGTAGAATGGTTAAACGAGTATAGATGGGTGGTTCTTACCGAAATATGGTGTAGAATAGGCTTAGATTGGTAAAAAAGAGTATAGATGGATGATTCTAACCGGAATTATGGTATAGAATGAGCTTAGATTGGTGAAAACAAGTATAAATAGGTGACCCTAACCGAAATAAGGAATAAAATGAGCTTAGGATGATCAAAACGGTTATGGAGGGGTGATTCTAAGCAGAATGTGGTATAAAACAAGTGTAGTGTTGAGAAAACGAGCGTAGATATGTGATTCCAACCGAAACTATTGGGTTAAATATGCGTAGATTGGTGAAAACGGGTATAAACGGAAGATTCTATCCAAAATAAGGTATATTACTGGCCCGGATTGGTGAAACGAGTATAGAAGTACGATATTGACCGAAACAGGGCATCAAATGATCATAGAATAGTTAGAACGATTATAAACGGGTGATTCAAACCGAAATATGGTATAGAATAAGCTTAGAATGCTGAAAACATGTTTAGATCGGTGATTCTAACCAAAATATCATACAAAACGGACGTGGAATGGTGAAAATGAGTATGGATGGGTGATTCTAACTGAAATATGACTGCGTTGACTGGTTAAAACGAGTACATATGGGTGATTCTAACCGAAATATGGTTTAGAATAGGCATAGATTTGTGAAAACGAATATAGGTGGATGATTCTAATTATGGTATAGAACGAGCTTAGATTGGTGAAAACAAGTATAAATAGGTGATTCTAGCAGAAATATGGAATAGAATGAGCGTAGGGTGATCAAAATGAGTATAGATGGATGGTTCTAACCGAAATGTGGTATAAAACAGCTGTAGGATGGTGAAAACGAGCACAGATGTGTGATTCTAACCAAAACTGTGGTGTAGAACGGACGTAGAATGGTAAAAACGAGTATAGACATGGAGATTCTAACCGAAATTAGGTATATAACTGGCCTAGGTTGTTGAAACGCGTATACAAATAAGATCATAACCGAAATAAGGTATCAAATGTGCTTGTAAAATGGTGAAAACGAGTGTAAACGGGTGATTTGAACCGAAATATGGTATAATATGATCGTAGAATAATGAAAACGAATTTAGATCATTGATTGTAATCGAAATATTGTATAAAACAGTGGCAGAATCTTGAAAACGAGCATAAATGGGTGATTAAAGCAGAATTATGGTGTAGAACGGGCATAGGATGGTGAAAAACGAGTACAGACGAGATATTCTAACCAAAATAAGGTTTATGACTGGCATAGATCGGTAAAATACGATTATAACCGAAATAAGGTATCAAATGCTCGTAAAACGATGAAACCAGGTACAAATGGGTGATTTGAACCAAAATATGGTATAATATGATCGTAGGATGATGAAAACGAGTTTAGATTAGTGATTCTAATCGAAATATGGTATAGAACAGGGGTAGAATCGTGACAACAGGTATAGATGAGTGCTTCAAACCGAAATATGGTGTAGAATGTGCGTAGATTCGTGGAAGCGAGTATAGATGGGGGGTTCCAACAATAATAGGGTGAAAAAGTAGCGTGGATTTGCGGAAACGAGTACCGAAATGTGATTGTAATCGAAATAAGGTATCAAATGATCGTAGAATGGGGAAAATAAGTATAGACGGGTGATTCAAACCGAAATATGGTATAATACGACCGTAGGATGATGAAAACGAGTTTAGATTGTTGATTCTAATCGAAATGTGGTATCAAATAGGGGTAGAATCATAAAAATGAGTTTAGATGAGCGATTCTAAATAAAATATGGTGTGGAATGTGCGTAGATTGGGGAAAACGGGTATAGATGGGTGATTTTAACCAAAATAGGGTATAAAAGTGGTGTAGATTGGTGGAAACGGGTACTGGAAGGTGATTGTAATCGAATTAAGGTATCAAATGACCGTAGAATGGTGGAAAAGAGTATAAATGGGCGACTCTAACCGAAATATGGTATAGAATGAGCTTAGAACGCTGAAAACATGTTTAGATCGATGATTATAACCAGAATATGGTATGAAACGGACGTAGATTGGTGAAAACGAGAGTATACATGGGTGATTCTAACTGAAATACGATATAGAATGAGCGTAGAATGGTTAAACGAGTATAGATGGGTGGTTCTTACCGAAATATGGTGTAGAATAGGCCTAGATTGGTAAAAACGAGTATAGTTGGATGATTCTAACTGCAATTATGGTATAGAATGAGCTTAGATTGGTGAAAACAAGTATAAATAGGTGACCCTAACCGAAATATGGAATAGAATGAGCTTAGGATGATCAAAACGGTTATGGAGGGGTGATTCTAAGCAGAATGTGGTATAAAACAAGTGTAGTATTGAGAAAACGAGCGTAGATATGTGATTCCAATCGAAACTATTGTGTTAAATGTGCGTAGATTGGTGAAAACGGGTATAAACGGAAGATTCTATCCAAAATAAGGTATATTACTAGCCCGGATTGGTGAAACGAGTATAGAAGTACGATATTGACCGAAACAGGGCATCAAATGCTCATAGAATAGTTAGAACGATTATAAACGGGTGATTCGAACCGAAATATGGTATAGAATGAGCTTAGAATGCTGAAAACATGTTTAGATCGGTGATTCTAACCAAAATATCATACAAAACGGACGTGGAATGGTGAAAATAAGTATGGATGGGTGATTCTAACAGAAATATGACAGCGTAGACTGGTTAATGTCACGACCTGATTCCGTAGAATCAATTGAGGCGTCCCCCGAATCGTGACCGCCGTGCGGGCCTGGAGTTGCGCCCGCACAAGGCTTTAATGATTTGCATAGCAAGCACATATTCAGAGTACGCAGATAAATTGAAGCACAGATTGAAACATAGAAAAGTTTTCTTTATTGATAATGAACATCTATTACAAACTCTTGAACGAGTTAGCTAATATGCCGAACGGCTTACAAAAGAGATGACTCAAAATGAGATAGCAGTCCTGTACATTATATCCCTTTATAAACTCAAAACGATAAAGACCTCCAGGCTGGAGGACGGCCTTGCCACGGAGCTGCATTTGTGTATGAAGAGTTGCAGCTTCTGGCTTCAAAATGCTTTGAGGGCGCGGTGAAGATGCGCCAACAGTTGGACTGGATCGGGTAGACGACTTCAGCTCCTCGCTCGGTTCGCCTTGGTGCGGAGAACCTGTTTCAACGAGGGTCAGCATATCGAAATATGCTGGTGAAGGCGAGCTAGCCTGACTATACCAATCAACACGTTATTTAGTGAAGCATGCATATTTGTGGGTTTCTATCTTGCCTTAGTTCATTTACAAGTAAGCAGCATATAGAATTTACTGAAAATGAACGTGCCACCGTTAGGTGGATTTTACCTGACCGTCTGAATTACCTGCATAATACTTACCATGCCTTCCCTGCCACGAAGACACAAGTTAGTATGCAACAGGTTTAAATATACAGGAGATCACTGGCGGGATGCCATAATGGACGGGGCATAGTACATGAATGAAATAACAAGTTACGCAATGAACAGGGGCGCCACAAGTTATTCCATCCGATACAGGCGACTATTCAGGAGTTCCGTCCGGATCGGATCGGTGTCAGTGCCCCAGCAACCGTCCGCAGGAACTAAGACCTTGTGTACAAGTTGTCCGTGATCAACATATACACTAAGTTAGCAGTTGAGGCAAATCAGGGCAATAACAGGCACGGGACAGTAACAGGAGGAGAGCTACTTTGGCATAGTCTCCCTATCAGATTATTGCATTCAGGATGAGTCATGTTCATAGCATAATTTAAAGAAGAGCATACATTCTAACTTGTATTATGCATATGATAAATATTTCTGAGCGAACACGCATGCAAGTAAGTAACCGTTCACAGTTTGATTGACAAGCAGTATTAACCAAGTCTATTTTCTTTTATCTTGGTTTCTTTTATTATTACTTGGTATCGTTTGATCGGGGCAAAGGAGTGAAGCTTGGAAGCAGGGCTAGCTAATCGGGTTGGTAGCCACTCACTTAGATTTTGGAAAGGAGAAGGAAAGAGGCGCTTCATGACTCCGCTCGCAAGCCGCCTACTGCTCGTTCACCTGCACACGAACAGCTCGATTAATACTTCTTCCTCTCTTTCCAATCTCGGAATAGAAATGCAGTTCAATGAACGAAAACAACGAAAACCATCGAAACCGTTCAAGGAAAACAAGCAAATCCCAAAACCAACTCAAAGCACGAAAGCAACAAGCGACATCGAAAACCGAGGCAATAAAATATAACAGCGGAGAGGTCCCTCCTGACTCTGCCGCTAAGCCGATCCTTGGGGCGCAGTCCACTGAATATGGGAATCGATTCCAAAGAAACAAATCCATAACGAGGACGAGTTCTTAATTCAATCTATCCCGATCGAACGATACCGTCTTGTGTTTCTTAGACGCGATCCCCGCACCGGGAGAACGGGGCGCTACATCCTACCCAACTAATTGGAAGTTTCGTCCCGAAACTTAGGGTAGAACCTACCGTTAGGGATTATTGTGAACGGGATGGCGATCATGACTCAAGGAACAATCACGAACAGAATGGTTTGATTCACCACAGGCTAGGCATAATCCAAGTTTCATACGACATTTGTCGATTGCATGCCCTGACTTTTTACAGAATTTACAGTAGGGCATTGTGTTCCCTTTGTGTGAACCACCGTCATTTCGTCGCTTTGCCGCGTTATTTCCTCTCTCGTCGCTTTGGCGTTTGTGAGTGTAGGTATGCACAGCGCCGGCAGGAACGTGAGGATAGAGTGGTTCAAGCGACAGGGCGTGATTCATGACTTCACGCATCGTTCGATACTGAGGAACGGCTACGTGCGAATGGATGGCAGGGCGTAGTCCACCTTCAAACCTTCTAGCTCGACTCGCTGCATCAGGTAAATAGGCCCTAGCGAATTTGGAGAGTCGGTTAAATTCGACGGAGTACTCCTTAACTGTCATGCTGCCTTGTCGCAGCTGCACGAACTCGTTTTCCATTTGACGTTGTACTGGAGGGGGTACAAACTCCTCTTCGAACGCGGCACGAAAAGTCGTCCACGAGATCGCCTTATCTCCATGATCAAATTGGAGAGATCATCGATGCACGTCCCACCAATCGTGTGCGTTGAGGCGGAGCTGTAGTTGCGCGCAGGAGACGCGCTTCTCTTCGGGGACCTCTAGCAGAGCGAAGTGATCTTCAAGTTCGGCCAACCAATCTAGAGCTACGACCGAGTCCTCAGTCCCATTGAATGGGGTGTTGCAGACTTTCTTGAAGTGGCCAAAGTCGAAGGCAGTCACGTCCCTCGCCCTTGGAATTTGCGGCGTCTCTACTTCAAGCACGGGCTGTTCCACCGGAGTCGCTGGCGTTGCCGCGGACTGGTTGGAAGCCAAAGTCTGAACGATCTGCTGCAGGGTATCTACCTGCTTTTGTTGGACTGAGAATCGTGCTTCTATATTGTCTTAAAACTTGAGCTGACTCTCTTCCGCCCGCTTCTTGGCCCGTTCATAGCGAGCCTCGTCCCTTTGTTGGTTTGCCTCCAACATCTGCAACATTCGTTGGACGGGATCGATGCTTGGCACGGCTCGCTGGCTCTCTGAACTTCCCGAAGTATCCGAACTACTTTCTTGGCCTTGCATTTCGTCCGGTATTTGCGCTGCAGATTGCGCTGGAGCCACTCCTTCAAAAGAAGGTAAATTACATTAGGATCATAATGTATTATGGACTTATTGCATGAACGTATCTCATTTTGGCCTAGCGAGTTCAAGAGTTCGCACAGGAATTTGATCGTTAAAGGAACTTTTCCAGCACGAAGTCTAAGGAACTTGAATCTGTGCTCTGATACCACTATGTCACGACCCGATTCCGTAGAATCAATTGAGGCGTCCCCCGAATCGTGACCGCCGTGCGGGCCTGGAGTTGCGCCCGCACAAGGCTTTAATGATTTGCATAGCAAGCACATATTCAGAGTACGCAGATAAATTAAAGCACAGATTGAAACATAGAAAAGTTCTCTTTATTGATAATGAACATCTATTACAAACTCTTGAACGAGTTAGCTAATATGCCGAACGGCTTACAAAAGAGATGACTCAAAATGAGATAGCAGTCCTGTACATTACATCCCTTTATAAACTCAAAACGATAAAGACCTCCAGGCTGGAGGACGGCCTTGCCACGGAGCTGCATTTGTGTATGAAGAGTTGCAGCTTCTGGCTTCAAAATGCTTCGAGGGCGCGGTGAAGATGCGCCAACAGTTGGACTGGATCGGGTAGACGACTTCAGCTCCTCGCTCGGTTCGCCTTGGTGCGGAGAACCTGTTTCAACGAGGGTCAGCATATCGAAACATGCTGGTGAAGGCGAGCTAGCCTGACTATACCAATCAACACGTTATTTAGTGAAGCATGCATATTTGTGGGTTTCTATCTTGCCTTAGTTCATTTACAAGTAAGCAGCATATAGAATTTACTGAAAATGAACGTGCCACCGTTAGGTGGATTTTACCTGACCGTCTGAATTACCTGCACAATACTTACCATGCCTTCCCTGCCACGAAGACACAAGTTAGTATGCAATAGGTTTAAATATACAGGGGATCACTGGCGGGATGCCATAATGGACGGGGCATAGTACATGAATGAAATAACAAGTTACGCAATGAACAGGGGCGCCACAAGTTATTTCATCCGATATAGACGACTATTCAGGAGTTCCGTCCGGATCGGATCGGTGCCAGTGCCCCAGCAACCGTCCGCAGGAACTAAGACCTTGTCAACAAGTTGTCCGTGATCAACATATACACTAAGTTAGCAGTTGAGGCAAATCAGGGCAATAACAGGCACGGGATAGTAACAGGAGGAGAGCTACTTTGGCATAGTCTCCCTATCAGATTATTGCATTCAGGATGAGTCATGTTCATAGCATAATTTAAAGAAGAGCATACATTCTAACTTGTATTATGCATATGATAAATATTTCCGAGCGAACACGCATGCAAGTAAGTAACCGTTCACAGTTTGATTGACAAGCAGTATTAACCAAGTCTATTCTCTTTTATCTTGGTTTCTTTTATTATTACTTGGTATCGTTTGATCGGGGCAAAGGAGTGAAGCTTGGAAGCAGGGCTAGCTAATCGGGTTGGTATCCACTCACTTAGATTTTGGAAAGGAGAAGGAAAGAGGCGCTTCACGACTCCGCTCGCAAGCCGCCTACTGCTCGTTCACCTGCACACGAACAGCTCGATTAATACTTCTTCCTCTCTTTCCAATCTCGGAATAGAAATACAGTTCAATGAACGAAAACAATGAAAACCATCGAAACCGTTCAAGGAAAACAAGCAAATCCCAAAACCAACTCAAAGAAAGAAAGCAACAAGCGACATCGAAAACCGAGGCAATAAAATATAGCAGCGGAGAGGTCTCTCCTGACTCTGCCGCTAAGCCGATCCTTGGGGCGCAGTCCACTGAATATGGGAATCGATTCCGAAGAAACAAATCCATAACGAGGACGAGTTCTTAATTCAATCTATCCCGATCGAACGATACCGTCTTGTGTTTCTTAGCCGCGATCCCCGCACCGGGAGAACGGGACGCTACAGTTAAAACGAGTACATATGGGTGATTCTAACCGAAATATGGTTTAGAATAGGCATAGATTTGTGAAAACGAATATAGGTGGGTGATTCTAATTATGGTATAGAACGAGCTTAGATTGGTGAAAACAAGTATAAATAGGTGATTATAGCAGAAATATGGAATAGAATGAGCGTAGGGTGATCAAAATGAGTATAGATGGATGGTTCTAACCGAAATGTGGTATAAAACAGCTGTAGGATGGTGAAAACGAGCACAGATGTGTGATTCTAACCATAACTGTGGTGTAGAACGGACGTAGAATAGTAAAAACGAGTATAGACGGGGAGATTCTAACCGAAATTAGGTATATAACTGGCCTAGGTTGTTGAAACGCGTATACAAATGAGATCATAACCGAAATAAGGTATCAAATATGCTTGTGAAATGGTGAAAACGAGTGTAAACGGGTGATTTGAACCGAAATATGGTATAATATGATCGTAGAATAATGAAAACGAATTTAGATCATTGATTATAATCAAAATATTGTATAAAATAGTGGCAGAATCTTGAAAACGAGCATAGATGGGTGATTCAAGCAGAATTATGGTGTAGAACGGGCATAGGATGGTGAAAAATGAGTACAGACGAGATATTCTAACCGAAATAAGGTTTATGACTGGCATAGATCGGTGAAATACGATTATAACCGAAATAAGGCATCAAATGCTCGTAAAACGATGAAACCGGGTACAAATGGGTGATTCGAACCGAAATATGATATAATATGATCGTAGGATGATGAAAACGAGTTTAGATTGCTGATTTTAATCAAAATGTGGTATAGAACAGGGGTAGAATCGTGACAACGGGTATAGATGAGTGCTTCAAACCGAAATATGGTGTAGAATGTGCTTAGATTCATGGAAGCGAGTATAGATGGAGGGTTCCAACAAAAATAGGGTGAAAAAGTGGCGTGGATTTGCGGAAACGAGTACCGAAATGTGATTGTAATCGAAATAAGGTATCAAATGATCGTAGAATGGGGAAAACGAGTATAGACGGGTGATTCGAACCGAAATATGGTATAATACGACCGTAGGATGATGAAAACGAGTTTAGATTGTTGATTCTAATCGAAATGTGGTATCAAATAGGGGTAGAATCGTGAAAACGAGTTTAGATGAGCGATTCTAAATAAAATATGGTGTGGAATGTGCGTAGATTGGGGAAAACGGGTATAGATGGGTGATTCTAACCAAAATAGGGTATAAAAGTGGTGTAGGTTTGTGGAAACGGGTACTGGAAGGTGATTGTAATCGAATTAAGGTATCAAATGACCGTAGAATGGTGGAAAAGAGTATAAATGGGCAACTCTAACCGAAATATGTTATAGAATAAGCTTAGAACGCTAAAAATATGTTTAGATCGATGATTATAACCAGAATATGGTATGAAACGGACGTAGAATGGTGAAAGCGAGAGTATACATGGGTGATTCTAACTGAAATACGATATAGAATGAGCGTAGAATGGTTTAAACGAGTATAGATGGGTGGTTCTTATCGAAATATGGTATAGAATAGGCCTAGATTGGTAAAAACGAGTATAGTTGGATAATTCTAACCGGAATTATGGTATAGAATGAGCTTAGATTGGTGAAAACAAGTATAAATAGGTGACCCTAACCGAAATATGAAATAGAATGAGCTTAGGATGATCAAACGGTTATGAAGGGGTGATTCTAAGCAGAATGTGGTATAAAACAAGTGTAGAATTGAGAAAACGAGCGTAGATATGTGATTCCAACCGAAACTATTGTATTAAATGTGCGTAGATTGGTGAAAACGGGTATAAACGAAAGATTCTATCCAAAATAAGGTATATTACTGGCCCGGATTGGTGAAACGAGTATAGAAGTACGATATTAACCGAAACAGGGTATCAAATGCTCATAGAATAGTTAGAACGATTATAAATGGGTGATTCGAACCGAAATATGGTATAGAATGAGCTTAAAATGCTGAAAATATGTTTAGATCGGTGATTCTAACCAAAATATCATACAAAACGGACGTGGAATAGTGAAAATGAGTATGGATGGGTGATTCTAACTGAAATATGACAGCGTAGACTGGTTAAAACGAGTACATATGGGTGATTCTAACCCAAATATGGTTTAGAATAGGCATAGATTTGTGAAAACGAATATAGGTGGGTGATTCTAATTATGGTATAGAACGAGCTTAGATTGGTGAAAACAAGTATAAATAGGTGATTCTAGCAGAAATATGGAATAGAATGAGCGTAGGGTGATCAAAATGAGTATAGATGGATGGTTCTAACCGAAATGTGGTATAAAATAGCTGTAGGATGGTGAAAACGAGCACAGATGTGTGATTCTAACAAAAAACTATGGTGTAGAACGGACGTAGAATGGTAAAAACGAGTATAGACGTGGAGATTCTAACCAAAATTAGGTATATAACTGGCCTAGGTTGTTGAAACGCGTATATAAATGAGATCATAACCGAAATAAGATATCAAATGTGCTTGTGAAATGGTGAAAACGATTGTAAACGGGTGATTTGAACCGAAATATGGTATAATATGATCGTAGAATAATGAAAACGAATTTAGATCATTGATTGTAATCAAAATATTGTATAAAAACAGTGGCAGAATCTTAAAAACGAGCATAGATGGGTGATTCAAGCAGAATTATGGTATAGAACGGGCATAGGATGGTGAAAAACGAGTACAGACGAGATATTCTAACCGAAATAAGGTTTATGACTGGCATAGATCGGTGAAATACGATTATAACCGAAATAAGGCATCAAATGCTCGTAAAACGATGAAATCGGGTACAAATGGGTGATTCAAACTGAAATATGGTATAATATGATCGTAGGATGATGAAAACGAGTTTAGATTGCTGATTCTAATCAAAATATGGTATAGAACAGGGGTAGAATCGTGACAACAGGTATAGATGAGTGCTTCAAACCGAAATATGGTGTAGAATGTGCGTAGATTCGTGAAAACGAGTATAGATGGGGGGTTCCAACAAAAATAGGGTGAAAAAGTGGCATGGATTTGCGGAAATGAGTACCAAAATGTGATTGTAATCAAAATAAGGTATCAAATGATCGTAGAATGGGGAAAACAAGTATAGACGGGTGATTCGAACCGAAATATGGTATAATATGACCGTAGGATGATGAAAACTAGTTTAGATTGTTGATTCTAATCGAAACGTGGTATCAAATAGGGGTAAAATCGTAAAAACGAGTT
>JAYESA010001565.1:35000-41726 GCA_036927795.1 Iris macrosiphon
AGTTTGTCTTGGCCTAGATCTAGAACTACCTTCAACGGTTTGTGTCACCATAAATCCTATTTAATCATTGTTTGAGATCTGTTGACTTTGTATACCATTCCGTTGTAGTTGTAAATAAACGATCTTATCGTAGATCCATTGTGATCTTGAAATTATCTCAAAATGGAAACAGCAACCCTAGTCGCCATCTCCATATCTGGTTTACTTGTAAGCTTTACCGGGTACGCCTTATATACCGCTTTTGGGCAACCCTCTCAACAATTAAGAGATCTATTCGAAGAACACGGGGACTAGACTAGTTGAAGTAATGAGCCAACCAATATAATATGGTTGGCTCATTACTTCAACTTCAGTTGAGATAATGAAAAATCATTTCGTTTTTTTAGTAGGAACTTTAGGTGGTTCTCGAAAAAAGATAGCAAAAAAAATTATCCCTAAAGTCGAGACTAAAAGGAATGTATAAACCAATGCTTCCATAGATTTGATCGTGGTGGTTTACAATTATAGCTTCCACACCTATTCATTTTGGATCATTTATCATATAAAAAGGGAAAAAATCAAAGAAAAGTGGGTAATTCAAGCCAAGATTTCTTAGGTACCCTATGTCAATTCAAATAAAAAAATAGAGGCAAAAGATACCGTAGCAATCTCGTATCAGACTACTTGTCTCCTTGTGGTTGGATCTCCAAGTTTTTGGAATGCTCCAAATTCCACTTGAGCATCCAAATCTGGATCAATACCAGCAAAAACATCTCTGAACAGGGTTCTAGCACCGTGCCAAATGTGTCCGAAAAAGAAGAGCAAAGCAAACGTAGCATGTCCAAAAGTGAACCAACCCCTCGGACTGCTACGAAAAACACCATCAGATTTTAAAGTAGCCCGGTCTAATTCAAAATTTTCACCTAATTGAGAACGTCTAGCATATTTTTTCACAGTAGCAGGATCACTATAACTGACTCCATTGAGTTCACCACCATAGAACTCAACGGTTACACCCATTTGTTCAACACTATACTTTGATTCTGCCCTTCTAAAAGGAACATCGGCCCTCACAATTCCGACTCCATCTACCAAAACGACCGGGAATGTTTCAAAAAAAGTGGGCATACGGCGTACAAAAAGCTCGCGCCCTTCTTTATCTCTAATCGAAATATGGTATAGAACAGGGGTAGAATCATGACAACGGGTATAGATGAGTGCTTCAAACCGAAATATGGTGTAGAATGTGCATAGATTCGTGGAAGCGTGTATAGATGGAGGGTTCCAACAAAAATAGGGTGAAAAAGTGGCATGGATTTGCGAAAACGAGTACCGAAATGTGATTGTAATCGAAATAAGGTATCAAATGATCGTAGAATGGGGAAAACGAGTATAGACGGGTGATTCGAACCGAAATATAGTATAATACGACCGTAGGATGATGAAAACGAGTTTAGATTGTTGATTCTAATCGAAATATGGTATCAAATAGGGGTAGAATCGTGAAAACGAGTTTAGATGAGCGATTCTAAATAAAATATGGTGTGGAATGTGCGTAGATTGGGGAAAACGGGTATAGATGGGTGATTCTAACCAAAATAGGGTATAAAAGTGGTGTAGGTTGGTGGAAACGGGTACTGGAAGGTGATTGTAATCGAATTAAGGTATCAAATGACCGTAGAATGGTGGAAAAGAGTATAAATGGGCGACTCTAACCGAAATATGGTATAGAATGAGCTTAGAATACTGAAAACATGTTTAGATCGATGATTATAACCAGAATATGGTATGAAACGGACGTAGAATGGTGAAAGCGAGAGTATACATGGGTGATTCTAACTGAAATACGATATAAAATGAGCGTAGAATGGTTAAACGAGTATAGATGGGTGGTTCTTACCGAAATATGGTGTAGAATAGGCCTAGATTGGTAAAAAGAGTATAGTTAGATGATTCTAACCGGAATTATGGTATAAAATGAGCTTAGATTGGTGAAAACAAGTATAAATAGGTGACCCTAACCGAAATATAGAATAGAATGAGCTTAGGATGATCAAAACGGTTATGGAGGGGTGATTTTAAACAGAATGTGGTATAAAACAAGTGTAGAATTGAGAAAACAAGCGTAGATATGTGATTCCAACCGAAACTATTGTGTTAAATGTGCATATATTGGTGAAAACGGGTATAAACGGAAGATTCTATCCAAAATAAGGTATATTACTGCCCCGGATTGGTGAAACGAGTATAGTAGTACGATATTGACCGAAACAGGGCATCAAATGCTCATAGAATAGTTTGAACGATTATAAATGGATGATTCGACCCGAAATATGGTATAGAATGAGCTTAGAATGCTGAAAACATGTTTAGATCGGTGATTCTAACCAAAATATCATACAAAACGGACGTGGAATGGTGAAAATAAGTATGGATAGGTGATTCTAACTGAAATATGACAGCGTAGACTTGTTAAAACGAGTACATATGGGTGATTATAACCGAAATATGGTTTAGAATAGGCATAGATTTGTGAAAACGAATATAGGTAGGTGATTCTAATTATGGTATAGAACGAGCTTAGATTGGTGAAAACAAGTATAAATAGGTGATTCTAGCAGAAATATGGAATAGAATGAGCGTAGGGTAATCAAAATGAGTATAGATGGATGGTTCTAACCAAAATATGGTATAAAACAGCTGTAGGATGGTGAAAACGAGCACAGATGTGTGATTCTAACCAAAACTGTGGTGTAGAACGGACGTAGAATGGTAAAAACGAGTATAGACGGGGAGATTCTAACCGAAATTAGGTATATAACTGGCCTAGGTTGTTGAAACGCGTATACAAATAAGATCATAATCGAAATAAGGTATCAAATGTGCTTGTGAAATGGTGAAAACGAGTGTAAACGGGTGATTTGAACCAAAATATGGTATAATATGATCGTAGAATAATGAAAATGAATTTAGATCATTGATTGTAATCGAAATATTGTATAAAACAGTGGCAGAATCTTGAAAACGAGCATAGATGGGTGATTCAAGCAGAATTATGGTGTAGAATGGGCATAGGATGGTGAAAAATGAGTACATATGAGATATTCTAACCGAAATAAGGTTTATGACTGGCACAGATCGGTAAAATACGATTATAACCGAAATAAGGCATCAAATGCTCGTAAAACGATGAAAACCGGGTACAAATGGGTGATTCGAACCAAAATATGGTATAATATGATCGTAGGATGATGAAAACGAGTTTAGATTGCTGATTCTAATCGAAATGTGGTATAGAACAGGGGTAGAATCGTGACAACGGATATAGATGAGTGCTTCAAACCAAAATATGGTATAGAATGTGCGTAGATTCGTGGAAGCGAGTATAGATGGAGGGTTCCAACAAAAATAGGGTGAAAAAGTGGCGTGGATTTGCGGAAACGAGTACCGAAATGTGATTGTAATCGAAATAAGGTATCAAATGATCGTAGAATGGGGAAAACGAGTATAGACGGGTGATTCGAACCGAAATTTGGTATAATACGACCGTAGGATGATAAAAACGAGTTTAGATTGTTGATTCTAATCGAAATATGGTATCAAATAGGGGTAGAATCGTGAAAACAAGTTTAGATAAGCGATTCAAAATAAAATATGGTATGGAATGTACGTAGATTGGGAAAAACGGGTATAGATGGGTGATTCTAACCAAAATAGGGTATAAAAGTGGTGTAGGTTGGTGGAAACGGGTACTGGAAGGTGATTGTAATCGAATTAAGGTATCAAATGACCGTAGAATGGTGGAAAAGAGTATAAATGGGCGACTCTAACCGAAATATGGTATAGAATGAGCTTAGAACGCTGAAAACATGTTTAGATCGATGATTATAACCAGAATATGGTATGAAACGGACGTAGAATGGTGAAAACGAGAGTATACATGGGTGATTCTAACTGAAATACGATATAGAATGAGCGTAGAATGGTTAAACGAGTATAGATGGGTGGTTCTTACCGAAATATGGTGTAGAATAGGCCTAGATTGGTAAAAACGAGTATAGTTGGATAATTCTAACCGGAATTATGGTATAGAATGAGCTTAGATTGGTGAAAACAAGTATAAATAGGTGACCCTAACCGAAATATGGAATAGAATGAGCTTAGGATGATCAAAACGGTTATGGAGGGGTGATTCTAAGCAGAATATGGTATAAAACAAGTGTAGAATTGAGAAAACAAGCGTAGATATGTGATTCCAACCGAAACTATTGTGTTAAATGTGCGTAGATTGGTGAAAACGGGTATAAACGAAAGATTCTATCCAAAATAAGGTATATTACTGCCCCAGATTGGTGAAACGAGTATAGAAGTACGATATTGACCGAAACAGGGCATCAAATGCTCATAGAATAGTTAGAACGATTATAAACGGGTGATTCGAACCGAAATATGGTATAGAATGAGCTTAGAATGCTGAAAACATGTTTAGATCGGTGATTCTAACCAAAATATCATACAAAACGGACGTGGAATGATGAAAATAAGTATGGATGGGTGATTCTAACTGAAATATGACAGCGTAGACTGGTTAAAACGAGTACATATGGGTGATTATAATCGAAATATGGTTTAGAATAGGCATAGATTTGTGAAAACGAATATAGGTGGGTGATTCTAATTATGGTATAGAACGAGCTTAGATTGGTGAAAACAAGTATAAATAGGTGATTCTAGCAGAAATATGGAATAGAATGAGCGTAGGGTGATCAAAATGAGTATAGATGGATGGTTCTAACCGAAATGTGGTATAAAACAGCTGTAGGATGGTGAAAACGAGCACAGATGTGTGATTCTAACCAAAACTGTGGTGTTGAACGGACGTAGAATGGTAAAAATGAGTATAGACGGGGATATTCTAACCGAAATTAGGTATATAACTGGCCTAGGTTGTTGAAACGCGTATACAAATGAGATCATAACCGAAATAAGGTATCAAATGTGCTTGTGAAATGGTGAAAACGAGTGTAAACGGGTGATTTGAACCAAAATATGGTATAATATGATCGTAGAATAATGAAAACGAATTTAGATCATTGATTGTAATCGAAATATTGTATGAAACAGTGGCAGAATCTTGAAAACGAGCATAGATGGGTGATTCAAGCAGAATTATGGTGTAGAACGGGCATAGGATGGTGAAAAACGAGTACAGACGAGATATTCTAACCGAAATAAGGTTTATGACGGGCACAGATCGTTGAAATACGATTATAACCGAAATAACGCATCAAATGCTCGTAAAACGATGAAATCGGGTACAAATGGGTGATTCGAACCAAAATATGGTATAATATGATCGTAGGATGATGAAAACGAGTTTAGATTGCTGATTCTAATCGAAATGTGGTATAGAACAGGGGTAGAATCGTGACAACGGGTATAGATGAGTGATTTTAACCGAAATATGGTGTAGAATGTGCGTAGATTCGTGGAAGCGAGTATAGATGGAGGGTTCCAACAAAAATAGGGTGAAAAAGTGGCATTGATTTGCGGAAACGAGTACCGAAATGTGATTGTAATCGAAATAAGGTATCAAATGATCGTAGAATGGGGAAAACGAGTATAGACGGGTGATTCGAACCGAAATATGGTATAATACTACCGTAGGATGATGAAAACGAGTTTGGATTGTTGATTCTAATCGAAATGTGGTATCAAATAGGGGTAGAATCGTGAAAACGAGTTTAGATGAGCGATTCTAAATAAAATATGGTATGGAATGTGCGTAGATTGGGGAAAACGGGTATAGATGGGTGATTCTAACCAAAATAGGGTATAAAAGTGGTGTAGGTTGGTGGAAACGGGTACTAGAAGGTGATTGTAATCGAATTAAGGTATCAAATGACCGTAGAATGGTGGAAAAGAGTATAAATGGGCGACTCTAACCGAAATATGGTATAGAATGAGCTTAGAACGCGGAAAACATGTTTAGATCGATGATTATAACCAGAATATGGTATGAAACGGACGTAGAATGGTGAAAGCGAGAGTATACATGGGTGATTCTAACTGAAATACGATATAGAATGAGCGTAGAATGGTTAAACGAGTATAGATGGGTGGTTCTTACCAAAATATGGTATAGAATAGGCCAAGATTGGTAAAAACGAGTATAGTTGGATGATTCTAACCGAAATTATGGTATAGAATGAGCTTAGATTGGTGAAAACAAGTATAAATAGGTGACCCTAACCGAAATATGGAATAGAATGAGCTTAGGATGATCAAAACGGTTATGGAGAGGTGTTTCTAAGCAGAATGTGGTATAAAATAAGTGTAGAATTAAGAAAATGAGCCTAGATATGTGATTCCAACCGAAACTATTGTGTTAAATGTGCGTAGATTGTTGAAAACGGGTATAAACGGAAGATTCTATCCAAAATAAGGTATATTACTGCCCCGGATTGGTGAAACGAGTATAGAAGTACGATATTGACCGAAACAGGGCACCAAATGCTCATAGAATAGTTAGAACGATTATAAACGGGTGATTTGAACCGAAATATAGTATAGAATGAGCTTAGAATGTTGAAAATATGTTTAGATCGGTGATTCTAACCAAAATATCATACAAAAACGGACGTGGAATGGTGAAAATAAGTATGGATGGGTGATTCTAACTGAAATATGACAGCGTAGACTGGTTAAAACGAGTACATATGGGTGATTTTAACCGAAATATGGTTT
>JAYESA010001568.1:0-41653 GCA_036927795.1 Iris macrosiphon
ATACAAAGTGAGAACGGAGTGAAACATGGAAGTGAAATTAAAAAGAATGGTAAAATAAGGAATGTTTTAACCTATATACAGAAAGATGGTAAAACGGTTGCAATCTTTAATGGTTATGTGCATAAGTATTTTGGATATTTTAAACATTTTTTCAGTCAAAGTTTGACTATAACGTTTAAATTGTAACGACTACTAGACGGAGAAGGTAATTTGATCGAAGTACCAAAATTACGAGAGTTTAATTGATCAAAAAATCTTACTAAAAATGTCAATTTTACGAGATCTTTTTTTACACTTTACCATTATACAAAGGGGATTTTGATATTACTCTCCTGTTAGATGGGGGATATTGATATCACCCCCTGTTAGATTAAAAGTTAAGAACACATTCCTGTAAGTGTCGCTAATGAGTTTTAAAAATGTCGCTAATAAGTTTTTAACGACACTTAAGGGAGGTATTTTTAACTTTTAATCTAACAGGGAGTTAATATCAATATTCCGCATATAACATGGGATAATATCAAAAATTTCTTATAAAAATAATAAATCAAAGTAACTTTTTGTGTATCTTATGATTGAGCAAAAGGGATTATGATGTCATAATGTGATGAAGAATTAGAATATAGTTGTTACTTCTGAGTTATGACATAGAAGACTTACAAAAAGACACAAGTAGATGTACTTGCAGAAGAAAATTCAATCTCAGTCGGAAAGTAATCTCTCCATAAATTAACTATTCATGTCCCTATTGACATGGAGCTATGTATATAAAAAAAAAATTACAAATAAAAATTAAGAAGCTAGCTTGCTAGTTCTAACTCTAATTAAATATGGACGCCCTTATATTAAAAAATTGACTAATCATCAAGATATGTTGTCGATTTCACACCCTCATCTTGGTGTATTCTAACTTTGATATGCGTCTTCTAAATTATACGAAGAAAGATCCTTATTTTTATTTATGATTCTTGGGAATAGATTAGGGTTCCATAACATGGAACTAGCTGCTAGCATTATTTACTTATGGTGACATCTGTTCCGTTGAACATTGTCCTATTATTTCAGTCTTACTTGTGATTTTGATAATTATTCCACAACATATTGACAACTTGCATGCATAATATAAGAATTACTTATATTTACCATCAATTGCTAATTATATATTCATTATTTTTATTTTTATTTTAATTAGTGTTACCTCTTGTTACTTCATAATTTGTTAATTTTAATTGCGAAAGTATTTCTCAGTTTCCTTTCATTGTGTTCATAATCTGTACAGTTAGTAATTTTTTATCTTCAGTAAATTTACTTGACCTTTGCTACTAGAAAAGAAAAACAAAGAAGTGTACCTTATCTTTTGCCTTCGGTGATTCGCTAAGGAAAGTAAAGTAGGGGTGAGCATTATTTAGTTTTAGACGAAAAATCGAATCCAATCGAACCGAATTGAATAAAAGATTCGATTTGATTTGGAAAAAAAATATATATGATTCGATTTCGGTTTAAAAATACTATTTTTTTTGTTCTTGGATTTTGGTTTAATCGAAAATCGAATAAGACTTATGCAATTATGTAACTACTCTTAATTTCTATGCATATTTTGTGATTACAGTTTTTTCATCAAGGCATGGGCTGTCCTGGCCTAGAACCTAATGACTAAAGGGATACAAATATAGGTTTATCTAGAATAGAACAATGATGTACTTTCGCACACTTTTAACTCAAAAGAGTTGTGGTGTAGTAGTTATCATGTTAGACTTATCCATTAGAGGTTCTTAGTTCAAATTTTGGTGGCAATATATTTCTTATTTACTTTTATTTTAATTACTTAATTTATTTATTTTCACTTTATGTTTGGGAGGCTATTTCGGAGTTCGTCTCAGATCTCCATAAACTTAGAGTCGGTCCTGCATCAAGGTAGGATAGGGACATGATGAACCAAAGTATATCTTTGTATTTGCGATTTAATACTTCTTGTCATTTCAGTTTTTGTGATTCTTTAAAAAATGGAAAAAAAAAATCCTGAACATGTCCGACGTTGATCGCAAAGACTTGGATCTAAGTGCCGTGAGCACGAGATGTAAACTCTTGGGAAAGATTAGTATGTTATCCTTAAGTAACTTTTATCCATTGAACGAGGACCCTTCAACTCGGCACCGTCAAACCACTAAGGCTGACTAGTCATGCTCCCTTATGTCTTTGCACGAGAGAGTCAATATCCGTCCGGCTCAAGAAAGACTTTATGCACGTCTCTGTTTACTTTTGGAAGATCTTATTGAAACTGTATAACTGAGACTGTCCTTAGCTCGAATTTGTTTGACTAATGAAGTTATGTACTACGTTATGTATCAAACATCTACAACACAATTAAGATTGAAAATTGAGAGTTTGTGAAAGTCAAAAAAAAAAAAAAAATTTGAGAGTTTGTACACCACCAATCATTTATATAAAAAAAACTATATCTGAAAAAAAAATTACTTATGTTGTGTCCGAGGGAAGATACAACAATTTAAAACCATTTCAATACTTTCAACAAAATTATCACCCATTTTGCTTTATATATATACTAGTACATATGTATGTGTGTTACACGTATTTTATACTACTTGGGACGAACAAATAATAGTTTATTAATTTTCTACTACTTAGAAAGAGCAAACAACATTTTTTTTTTTTTTTTTCTATACAAAATTACCTAACTATTCATGTTAAATATAACATAAGAATATTTTTGAAACAAAAACTTTCATGACGAAGTTTTTACTTTTCTTATTACATAGTATCTGAGAAGGAGAAACTATGGAGATTGAACTGTTGCATGAAGCTCTCAGTAAAAGAATCCCATGACTTTACATACAGTGGATAGAAGTTAGAACATTCCAACATTGGAGGAGTAGCAAAGCCTTGTACCATGACTTGCAAAGAAAGAGAATACTGAGTGTCTTCTCTTAAGTGTCAGCTTGCTCAGTACTGTAAGAAAACAATCAATAAGTGGCTCCTCCTATCTTTGTTGGGGATGGAGATGTCTTTCACACACAAAGTACGAAAGTAATATCTTACAATTAAGCTTCTGAAAGTTATGGATTGACAAAAGAGTAGCAATAACTTGCAATCGAGCTTCTGAAAGCTATGGATTGACAAGTGAGTAAAACAGAACACAAAAGAATTGACGAGGTTCGGCAATGTGCCTACGTCCTCGGACAATTATAATTCTTTACTTTATTTCTCCACTAAGAATAGTGGGATTACAAATTACAAACTCTCTCTCTTGGATACACTCAAGAGGCTCACAAACCCTCATACAAAAGTATGGACACACTTTGGTGAAGAAGCACTCGAGGTAGAAGCACCGCCTGGAAGAACACCGCAAGCAAGGAGCACCAAGAGCACTACCACTTCTAGCACCAAAATTACAAGGAAGGATTAACCAAACATCTCCCAAACCATATCCTTATATATAGCCATAAGGGAATGATCATTCTCCTCCAAGATTCGTTTCATCCAAGGTTCATTAAACTTGGGAACTCCAAAAGTCATTAGACTTTCTCCAAGGTGAATGAACCTTGGGAACATCAAACCCTCTCTCCAATTAAGGAGGTATTACCCAACAATTTTCTTCTTCCGACTTAAGTGAAAGGTTTCGTCATACCAGCTGCACTTCTACAAAAGATGTGCTTGTCTTTCGGTAAAGACTTAGTCATCATGTCTGAGTCGTTGTCATTGGTATGGATCTTCTTGATCTGAAGTTGCTTGGATTCTACCACGTTACGAATCCAATGATATCTCACGTCAATATGCTTTGACCTTAAGTGAAAACTCGAATTCTTGCTCAAATGGATAGCACTCTGGCTATCACAATAAAGAACATATGCTTGTTGTTCTTGACCCAACTCCTATAGAAATATTTTCATCCACAGTAGTTCCTTGCATGCTTCTGTAGTTGCGATATATTCTGCTTCTGTAGTCGATAGAGCAACAGACTTCTGTAACTTTGACTGCTAAGACACAGCTCTCCCTGAAAGAGTAACTAAATATCCTGAAGTAAATTTTCTGGAGTCAAAATCTCCAGCCATATCTGCATCTGTGTACGCAATCAACACAGGCTTGTCAATTCAAAGCACAATCTCATTTTGGAAGTACCTCTGAGGTATCTCAAAATCTACTTCACCGCTTTCCAATGCTCTTTACTCGGACTGGATAAGAATCTGCTGATGACACCAAATACATGTGCCATGTCAGATCTGGTGCACATCATCATGTACATAAGACTGCCAACAGCTGAGGCATATGGCACCGATGCCATCTCTTCCTTTTCTTTGTTTCTTATAGGATACTGCCTTGAGCTGAGCAGAAAGTGATTAGCAAGTGGAGTAGCAACTGGTTTTGCCTTGTCCATATTGAACTTCTTCAACACCTTCTCGATATAATGTTCTTGTGATAACCACAGCTTTCCATTCCTTCGATCATGGGAGATATGCATACCAAAAATCTGCTTTGATGGACCTAAGTCCTTCATTAAAAAGGACTTGCTGAGATCTTTCTTTAATTTGCTGATCTTGTCACTGTCACGACCTACGATCAACATATCATCAACATATAGAAGAAGTATAATCAGTTCACCATCAGAGTATCTTTTGACAAACACACAATAATCATAAGTGGTCCTCTGGAATCCTTGCTCGGTCATGAAGAGATCAAACTTCTTATACCATTGGCGGGGTGCCTGTTTCAGTCCATACAGGCTCTTCTTTAGTCGACAGACTATATATTTTTTCCTTTTGACTTTGAAACCCTCTGGCTGCTTCATGTAGATTTCTTCTTCAAGCTCTTCGTGAAGGAATGCAGTCTTCACATCTAGTTGTTCAACTTCTATATTTAGACTTGCAGCCAAGCTGAGCACTACTCTGATAGATGTCATCTTCACCACTGGTGAGAAAATCTCTCCATAGTCAACTCCTTGCTTCTGACTAAAACCTTTCACAACTAGCCTCGCATTATATCTTGGTTATGACTTATTTACTTCTGTCTTCAGCTTATACACCCATTTGTTCTTGAGTGTACTTCTTTCTTTTGGTAATTTTACCAAATTATAAGTGTGGTTCTCATGCAAGGAATTTATCTCATCTTGCATGGCTTCCAGCCACTCTTCCTTTTTCTCGTGTGCCACGGCTTCTTGATAACATTCAAGCTCTCGCATCTATTTGCAATACATATTGTTGTGGACTGTAGAGGCCGTTAGGCTTCGGTTGTCTGTTTTATCTTCTCAGTTGAGGTTCTTCAGGAGCTTGTTCTTCTTAAACATTTTTAGGTACAATGTCATCATCATGATTGTCCTTGACGTGATCATGGATTTCAGCTTCATTATTCTCGACCGTATTCCCCCTTTGTACCCTGGGATGAGGAACTGGATGTAGGTCGATTGGATATTCCCTGGAGCTATCACCCTTCTAAATATCTTCAATAGTTTGATCTTCAAAGAAGACCACATCTCTACTTCTGACAATCTTTTTATTGACAGGATCCCATAGTCTGTAGATGAACTATTCATCTCCGTAGCCCAGAAAAATATATTCTTTTGATTTGTCATCAAGCTTGGACCTCTCATCTTTGGGAATGTGCACGAACACTCTACACCCAAACACCTTCAAGTAATTGTATGACACATTTTTTCCTGTCCAGAACTTGTTCGATACATCGCCATTGAGGGGAGCTGATGGAGACAAGTTGATTAAGTGAACTGTTCTCATCAATGCTTCACCCTAGAAATCCTTTGGCAACTTGGAGTGAGATAACATGATTCTGATCTGCTCAACGATCATTCTGTTCATCCTTTCTGCCAACCCGTTGTGTTAAGGGGTCTTCGGAACCGATCTTTCATGTCTGATTCCATTATTCTTGCAACAGATTCTGAAGTCTCCCATGTACTCTCCACCATTGTCAGTACGGATGTACTTCAGAGTCGTACCAGTCTTGCGTTCAACGCTGGCATGAAACTGCTTGAACACTTCAAAGACTTGATCTTTGAATTTGATTGCATATGCCCACACCTTCCTGGAGTGATCATCAATGAAGGTGACAAAGTATCTTGCACCACCAAGAGTTTTAGTAGTCATAGGCTGTAAGCACCCTGATTTTTGAATTAAAGTTTTAAATTTATTTTTTTGCTATTCTGAATTTTTGTGATTAAGAAAAATTTTCATTTATTTTTAGCTAATTATAATATATAGTATTCATGAATTTATAATTATGTGTATTTAATTAATTATTAATATTGTACAAAAAATATATTTTTGGGTGTAAAACTATAATTAGAGTATTGTATAATTTTTTTGAATTTATTGAGGTTCAAAATATTTTTAAATATCCATATACCTATATATATAAATAAAAGAAAAGAAAAGAAAAAGAATTAAAACCCTAAAACCTAAACCCTACCCAAACCCAATAACCCATTAACTAAACCTATTAACCTAACCTTTCCCCCCCCATGTACAGGATCCCTCCCCCCCCCCCCCCTCCCTTTATATATATATACTTACATATATCTCATAAAATCCTAAACACTAACCATCACCATGTCCACACCACCGTCACCCCATCTCCGGCAACTGTCGCCCGCCTCCCGTCGACCACCGATGGTCGCAGCAGTGCCGGAGCGCCTCAGCAGCAGCAGCGCAGCCGGCAGCAACAGCAGCAACAACGCACAGTAGCGTTACCGCCCCCTCCTTCGCGCACAGTCTCCACCCTCCTCGCTCGTCCAAATTGTGTCCCGTCTTCGCTGGTATATTCACAACCTATCCCTCTCGGATTTTTTTCAAGTGGAACAAATTTAGTTACCCCGGTTTGATCGAAAAATCGACCGAAAGTTGGCCGAAAAACTATTCGAAAACAGTTCAGAATTTTAGTCCAACTACCCATGTTCATGTCCAATTTTCCACAACTCGTTAATTATTTTCAAAATATAATTAAAGGAACTTCTTCACAATATAACCAAGATTTTTACTGTTCTTTTAGCTTTAATTAGTTTGCATTAATGGTAAAATTATTCTTGTTCCAAAACGACCAAAAACTTGTTTTTAAAATACTCAAAATCTCGCGATACGGGGTGCGTCCCGCCAAAAGAGGCAACTTCGTCGTGTGTGAGTTATATCGAAAGGCGTGTAACGTAAACGCGGACGTGTGGGCTTTCGCAGAACTTGATTTGGATGTGCGTGCACACCAGAATCAACGTGTATCCGCTGAAAAATCCTGTATCGACATATTCTGACACTCATCGTAACTTCGTGTGTGCTTGTCGTTTCGAATCAAAACTTGCACCATCGGATTAGCAGCATTACGCTGGTCCTGTGACCCAAGTTTGGTTCGATTCTGAGAACGTTGACGAAACGTTATTTCGTAGGCCCCACGATTTTATATGACGGACAATTTTGTGATCGGCTCATCGAAATCTAATTCTGGATGTTCTGTTGAGTTTGTATCGTCGTTCTGGACTCGTAGACACTAAGTTTGATGAATTTGGAGAACTTTATCTTTGGCACATTTTACGATGCGAAGTGGGCCACATGTGGACCCCGCTTTGACCAAAAACTGTCAATTTTGCCCCTGTATCCAAATTGTACTTATAGGTAGTCAATCCTAGTTATTTCTAGTATTCTGAGAACAATGGTGATGTTTGCTTCAGCATCCAGAAGTGTACGTGCAGAATTTACTTTTCCAGGAGTAGTTGACGGAGTTAAGAACCCAGGCAAGTGTACATTGCCATGATGTATTACAGTTCCTTGCCTTTATTATATTATTTAGTTATTATAGTTATTTTATATTGTTGATGTGTGTGTTTATCCTAGGACAGTGAGACGTTGCTTAGCGTCCGAACAAGATTCGGGTATCGACGCCGTACGCGGAGTCGTGCAACGTCACTTAGAGAGTTGATTCCCCGATCCTATTTTTACGTGCTTGCTTTACCAAGTACGCTATACCCTAGGACACTTGACACTATTTTATGTGACAGAATCTTTCTTGAGTTATTTATGGTGATTATGTATAAGCTTACAAGATTCATGATATGAGACTTGCATATTATATAGACACTATTATGACTCATTGCACTAGCTAGAGGTCATGATCTTGCGTGTTATGGACATAAGACGTCGTGGACATGAGATGTGAGGTTACATTGGGTGGGGAAAGACACACCATACTACAGGCTAATCATTGATATATATATATATATATATATATATATATACTATACTATACTACTGGAGGTGCTGAGGCACATACGCCGAAGTCGCAATACCCTAGGGGTTCCTTGGACTCTGTCTCAGATCTTTGACACCTATATTGAGTTTTGATACTACTTGCTACTATGGGCTCCCCGACACAAAGCCTGTAGTGGTTTCAGCCTGACTACGAGTGATGTTCTCACGTGCATATCACATAGATGGTTACAGTAGTTTACCCTTGAGTATGTGGCATTATACTGTTTTACTTTTGGCATGTTATTTCTTGTACCTTGTTACGTCCCTCTGAGGACCTGGTCCCCTGCCAGTTTTTGCAGCTTAGACGGTTATGGAGCCTTTGGAGTTGCTGATGGAGTTGCTTGTCTTGCAGGCACGGGTACCAGGTACTTATATCATTTCTACCGGAGTTATGGTTATTTATTCATATTGTTTATTTATCTGCTGATGTAGCCTAGTTTTATAGACTCATATATCTTTTTCGAGTCTATTCGAGTTTGTGTGTTACTAGGTGGCCGACTTTAGCATATGTAGCTCATTCTTGTGTATTATGTTCATTGTGGATTGAGGTATAGATATTTATATTTACTTGATTATTTATATAGTGACCATTATAATACAGCTTATACGTATTCGAGTCAGACCGGAGTCTGATCGAATGCGTAGCTGGCATGTTATGTATTTCTAGTCCTACATATTTTGAGACTAGGACGTGACATAGGCCCATAAACATCAGAGTAAACAACATCCAGTACATTAGATTTTCTAGTTGCAGCCTTATAATGAAATAAAACTCTATATTGTTTTTCAACCAAACAATCAGTGCATGGTTCAAGAGGTGTACCTTTCAATTTCAGTTCGGTCAATACATCTATTTTGGCTATAATTTGCAATCCATTTTTACTCATATGACCTGGTCGCTTGTGTCATAACCTAATCGTTGATCCTGATTGGTCGATTGCTGCATTAACATGCTGATTGTTGATCTTAGCATATGTCATATAGAGTGTGTTCTCCTTCTTTCCTCTAGCTAGCACTAGGGACATTTGTTGAGTTTCCATTTGCCTCCACCAAACACATTGGTGTAGCCTTCATCATCCAGCATGCCAGTGGATATCAAGTTGAGACGCATGTCTGGAACATGTCTCACATTCTTGAGAATCAAGGGGCAGCCAATGTTGGTCTCAAGAGCTATTTCTCCTTTTCCCACTATCTTGGAAACTTTTTCATTTGCCATCCTCACGTTTTCGAAGTCTCCGCTTGTGTAGAATGTGAAGAATTTCTTTCTGGAAGTAACATGAAATAATGCGCCAGAGTCTACAATCCAGCATGAATCTTGAGAGCTTAGATTAACAAGACCATCATCACAAATGATGATTATCTCATCGCCTTTTGAAGCAGTGGCGATTGTGTCTTTGGCTTCATTCTTCTCATTTGATTCGTTTCTTTTCTCTCTTTTTAATTTTTCGTATTATCTTTTCGTATGAACCTTAAGGCCACAATAAAAGAATTCTATCTCCTTTCTTGGTTTGGAAGTGCCTCTGGAATGATCTCTATCCCTACCTTTGGAGTGGTCACGGTTGTGGGATTTTCTTTGACGAGTTCTTCCACGATTCTCAGAAATAAGGGCATCTGACTCGGTTGATATACCTTGTTATTTCTGCCTCGCTTCTTCATTCAATAAATTTTCCTTCACTAAGTTTGATGTAAGGACGTCTTGAGGAGCGGAGTTGCTTAAGGAAACTACAAATGTGTTCTAACTATCCGACAATGAGCTGAGTAGCAAAAGTGCCAATAGCTCATCTTCCAGCACCAGCTTCATGGTTGAGAGTTAATTTACCAGCTCTTGGAAATCACTCAAGTGTTCAAAAATACTTTGACCATCTCTGTATTTCAGGTTCACCAAACGTCGAATGAGTAACGCTTTATTTTGAGGAGTCTCTCGCTCGTACATCGATGCCAATTTTATCAACATTTGATGAACATCGGTTTCTTTGGAAACATGGTGAAAGACGCTTTGGTCGATCCATAGACGAATCTCACCAATAGCTTTACGATTTAGAATGGTCCAATCTTTGTCAGATTTGTCTTCTGGCTTCTGTTCATTGCAGAGTAACACTTCGTACAGATCCTTGCAATAGAGGACATCTTCCATCCGCGGCCTCCATATGGAATAGTTTGAAGATGTGAGCTTGATCATGGTTGAGGAGGTAGAAGACGATTCTGCCATCACGATCAACAAGCTTGTGTAGCTCTGATACCACTTTGTTGGGGATGGAGATATCTTTCACACACAAAGTGCGAAAGGAATATCTTGCAATCGAGCTTCTGAAAGCTATGGATTGACAAGAGAGTAGCAATAACTTGCAATCGAGCTTCTAAAAACTATGGATTGACAAATGAGTAAAACAGAACACAAAGGAATTAACGAGGTTCAGCAATGTGCCTACGTCCTCGGACAATTATAATTCTTTACTTTCTTTCTCCACTAAGAATAGTGGGATTACAAATTATAAACTCTCTCTTGGATACACTCAAGAGGCTCACAAACTCTCATACAAAAGTATGGACACACTTTGGTGAAGAAGCACTCGAGTTAGAAGCACCGTCAGGAAGAACACCGCAAGCAAGGAGCACCAAGAGCACCACTACTTCTAGCACCAAGATTATAAGGGAGGATTAACCAAGCATCTCACAAACCATCTCCTTATATAGCCATAAGGGAATGAACCTTCTCCTACAAGATTCGTTTCATCCAAGTTTCATTAAGCTTGGAAACTCCAAAAGTCATTAGACTTTCTCCAAGGTGAATGAACCTTAAAAATATCAAACTCTCTCTCCAATTAAGGAGGGATCATCCAACACTTTCCACTTTCATCTCTTCCTACTTGACAATTATTAGTGCTAACTGAACATTATTGATGTTTATATACTTGAAAAGAGATTAATGTAAAAAAACAGAAAATTTCGCTGAGAGCATTAAAATATAAAATATTTCCAATAAAAGTAATATATTTTTAAATTTTACAATCAGAGCATCAAAACGCCCTTTCTAAGGGTGTTTTATGCTTTTCGTTACTTAAAGTTAACGGAGTTAACGGAGGAAAAAAAATATTATACACAGGAAAACGCCCTTTGGAAGGACGTTTTTCCTAGGAAAAATATCCTTCCTAGGGGCGTTTTCCCTCTCTCTCTCTCTCCTCTCATCTCTCCTCTCCGCTCTCCTCTTTCCCGCTCCTCTCTCTCTCTCTCTCTCTCTCTCTCTTCTCTTCTCTTTCCCGCTCCCCTCCTCTCCTCTCTCTCTCTCTCTCTCCCTCTCTCTCTCTCTCTCCTCTCCTCTCCTCTCCTCTCTTATCTTCTCTCCTTTATCTCTCTCTCTCCTCTTCTCTCCTCTCCTCTCCTCTCTCATAGGCAAAGTAAAATATATATATATATATATATACTCTGATTTTTTACTCCCACTCTCTCCCTCTCTCTTCCTAACATTTGCTCTCACCTTCCACACACACACACTCTCTCTCTCTTTTCCTAATATTTGCTCTCACTCTTTCTCGCTCCATAACACACCTAACATATTATCTCTCTCTTTTATCAGTCTCTTTTATCACTCTCATGTCTCTCTTTTCTCTCTCCTTCACTTTATTTTCTGAACACTCTCGTCTCTCTTCTCTCTCTCCTTCACTTTATTTTCTGAAACTATCAATTTTTTCTTTATGCTAGGAAAGTTGATGGTACTAGTTGTAGAATATGTAACGTTAACTTTAAAACGTTAAATTTATAATGTTCAATTTGTAACGTTTATATTTTAACGGTTAAATTTAGTTTCTATATATATATGACTCATATGTTGGTTTGTATTTCTCATCTACTCTCTCTTTACCATATTTATCTCATACTTACAATCGGTGAATTAAGAAGTTAAATTGAAGTCAGAAGATACTTTCATCCCTTAACTTCTACCATTTTCGTCTCAGCTTTTTCCTGATATACTTCTGTAAGTCTCAATTCAGACGAAAGATTTTAACTATGGATCAAAATTTAGTAATAATTTGCTACCATGGAGGTATACTAGATGGATTATCTTACCATGGGGGTAATACTCATCTTATAACCACTTATCAAAATATTACTTTAGCTAGTTTGCGTAGTATTATTTCTGATCGTTTTTGCATAAGTTATGAATTTACAATAGGGTAGTTTTATGAAGATGCGTTGATAATAGTAGATTGTGAAGAAACATGGAATATTATTGTTCAAAGTAATTTAGTTTCAGCTTGTATTAAAATTTACACCATCCCATCACAAGTAAATATCGACACAACTATCATATCAAGTAGTAACATTTTAATGATAACCAAGATTTCAATGTTGGTCCTAGTTGTATAAATCACACTGAAAGTAACTTGATACAAAAAACAATGATGTTGACGATGAAAACAGTGATAATTTGGTTGAAAATTTAGATTACTATTTAGATGATAATGATGCAAATGTAACTGGTTGCATTCCCGAATTATTTGTTGGCAGACATTTTGATTCTCCTAAGGATTTTCATAATTTTATTAGCGACCTAGCAATTACATATAAATTTAGTTGTTCATCTAAACATAACAATCATCAAAGAATTGTGTATACTTGTGATTCTCCAAACTGTTGTTGGAGAGTATACGCTAAAGCTAATGATGATGGTAGTATATTTGAAATTCGTGAAAAGATGGAAACAGTGTTTTGTCAACATTGCTTGATGGTATTAGAGCAAAAATAATAACACTTCACGACAAGCATCGAACAAATGCTAAAAAGATAGAAACAGTATTTTGTCCAAGGATGATGAACACTATAGCACGTATTAGGCGAGAGTCACACCATTTTTAGTTATTGCATTTTAATAATAATAAATTTGAAATATGGGATCATGAAACAAGTAGATGTTATGTAGTTGAACTAGACCGTAAATGTTGTACATGTAGTCGGTGGCAACATACTCTATTACCATGTGAACATGCTTGCTTTACATGTCATTCTTCTAACGTGCCAGTTGAAAGTTTTTATCCTGTTGAATTTTCTGTTGCAACACTTAGAGCTGTATACATGCCATGTGTGGAACCGATTCCAGTCCCCTATACTCCTCAAAGTGAACCGGTAAGAGGTCAAATTAGAGTACCACTTCTTGGGCGTAGAGCTGGCAGACCGAAGAAGAATCGTATAATGAAAAGAGAACCGTCGACAAGAGATATTCGTTGCAGTAATTGTGGCGGGCTGGGACACAACAAAAGGAGTTATAGAAACCAATCGAGGCAGTGAATATCATTATTGTATCTTTTTAGAGTAATTATGATTTTGATTTAACGTTGTTATAATGTTGTAATTGAAGTTGCTGAACTTTCGAATCAAATAAACATCATATTACTGAAATTGTAAGACCAACAAAATATTGTCATACATTTATTTATGGAGACCAACAAATTTACTTGCCCCCTCTGGCATCCCTTCTATAATCTCTACGATCAACTCGCCTAAGACCTAGCCTATCTCTCCTTTCCTCTGTACCCTCTGGTGGTGGCAAATATAAATGGGAGTCTGGATCAAGGCTGGCTGAGCCAAACAACGAAGTGCCAGTCTCCTGCATGTAATAATTCTAATCTTATTCTTGAGAAGCACCCTGTGGCGTGGCATCGTTGCTCTGGTATGTGGTCTCGTAACTCTGGGATGTATCATTGTCATGCTGTGGCCTACCTTCGTAAGGTTGTGACATGCTAGCGTAAGGCTAGGAATATCCCTCGTAATGTTGTGGCATACCAACATAAGGTTGTGATATGCCAGCGTAAGGCTACGAAGTGCCCTTGTAAGCTTGGGATGTTCCCTCACCAACCTGTAAAATTCGTGCCTCTTTATTGCTCGAACCAGCTCTTCGATCACGTGTCCTACGAGGATGTGCCTGCCTCTGTCTCACGAAGCCTACCGGATGGCTGTCTGGTATATCAAGTGGAGTAAAACGGGGACTCAGTGGTGCGCGCAGACATTGTACAGCAATCCCTAAAATTCTTTCTGGATCTCTTTCGGGGTCCTCAGCTATATCAGCCAGTGTCTCCGCCTGAATATTTAAATCAATGTGTCAATTAATATAAAGTAACATATATAAAGATGATAGTTTATGCAAATAAGAACACATACCACTAGAGCATCGCGTGCCCTCCTGTCACGCAAGCTCAGATCGTCTAAAGCTCGTGGCTGGAACCGAGGTTCTTCAAATTTATACATCCTATTTTGCACTAGCGGGCATCCATACCAACGTAGAAAATCGGCAGTACCCTCCACTGTAAAATGTTAACACAAAAGGATATGTAAGATCTAATACCGTATAATTTATTTGAAATGCCCCTTAACTTACAATCTGCCACCGATGTCATCAATTCGGACATGTGTTCCACGCCATACGTTATAAATCTGGAATGCCAACCAATCATATATGTACGAACCCGCTCTTCCATATTTGATTTGGTACTACTAGAAGCCAAAGGCTCCAGGGGTATCATCTGTTTCAGTCCGAACTGTCGCATAACACGATCCGCTGGATGAAACATGATAGATCCACTGTACATGATATAATACCTATATATACTGCGGACACGTTCACAATCTCTCACTTCTTGTGGCACATTTAGTGGTTGCCAAACAACTATTTGACATTCAGCAAGTAATAAATGGTAGGCACAACAATATATTTAAAAATTTTAATTTAATAATTATATACTAACCTAATAGGCGGTTAATGTGTCAAATCGATGCCGGTAGAGAGATACCACTTTTGTCATACAATGCACGTAATCTGTATTTCCAGTAATCTAGCGAATGCCTGTTGGCCATACTGTTTGCTCAGCGCTATATATACTAACTGGTCTACCAATCTCGAAGTGATCGTAACACCAGAACTACAAAGAAGAACACAAATAAGATCCAAATAAATATAGCAGATATTATTATTTTTATTCATACTTGTATAAGTGTTAGACATCCACTTATATTTTTGGCTGTTCTATCCTGTGATACCTTACTCACAAAAGACGTCATAGAGCGGTATAAATTTGCTAACACTGCTTCACTCCATGCGTATTTTGTGTTGGAATGGAGGTCCGCAAAAAATGGTAGCACTCGCACGTTGATCATATTTTTCGTAGCGTCGGGGAATAAAAAAGTACCGCATAGACACAGAAAGTAAGCTCTAGTGCAACATATCACCTGAAAATATAATTGAATATTCATACCATTTACATTAAATAAATATTAATAATAATTAATACATGTAAATAATTACCCGCGAATAATCGACAGGAACTGTTGTAGAGCCGATATAATCAACATGCATGAAAGTAGACCGGAGCCAAGTGAGTTTGACAGTGTTGGTTTCTCCCATGTCAGAGGGGGGCTCCACACCGAGGTATTCTCTAATGAGATATTTTGCTTCTAATTTTTTATCGAAATATATAGGATTACCCTCTATAGGTAATCCCAGAATTTGTGCCACATCCGCTAATGTGATCGTCATCTCCCCGAAGGGTAACTGAAATGTGTTGCGTGTTGGCCACCATCGCTCAACGATACTTAATATCAGGTCTCTATCGTGACGCTTAATTCTTATAGCATCAACAAAGTCAAAACTAAAAGTCTTCACGAAGACCTTTTGGTCTTCAGTCAACTCCCATGATTACCGCCACTCACCATACTCTCATAATTTTACATCTGGATAATCATAATGCTATATATATATATATATATATATATATATATATATATATATATATATATATATATATATATATATAGTAGAATATAATACGCTTAACAACAATAATATTAATTATCTAAAAATTATATTACCGGTCCTGCGAAAACTAGACTAGAAATGTGAGACTCTCGTTCACGTTCAATGGCCGGAGTTGTAGGTCCACCGGGTATGCGTCCGTCATTTTGAAAAGCCATCTGTATTTATGATTATAATATTACATGAAAAATTTATAATTAAATTGCTATTTAACTATTTTCAAACTTTTGAACTATTTTACCTGTTTTTTTCTTTTGTATCTTCTTCCTTTTGAACTCTTTAAGCCTTCAGCTTCTCCTCCTATTGAGTTCTCTCACTGGAGAAACTCTAACAAAATTTTTCTTTCTTCTCTTTCTGTGAACTTTCCGTTCTTATATATGCATTCTAATGCATTAAAATTAAAATTTTGATGCTCCCAATGTATGCATTATTCACGGGTAATTTTAGAAAGAGAGGGAGAGAAGTGGACAAGGATTAGAGAGAGGGAGTAACGGGCTGGACTAATAGTTAGAGAGAAAGAGAGAGAGAGAAGTGGACAAGAGAGTGTCACGAGAATGAGAGGAAGAGAAGAGGACAAGAGAAGAAGAGAAAAAAGAGAAAAAGAAAGAAGAAAGTGGTCGGGAACAGAGAGGAGGAGAGAGGAGAGAGGAGAGGACGAGCGAAGAGAGAGATAGAGTGAGAGAGAAAGAGAAGAGAGTGAGAGAGTGAGAGAGAGAGAGTGGACGGGTGTGAGTGAGAGAGTGGAGAGTGTGAGTGAGAGAGAGAGGAGAAGAGAGGGGAGAGAGAGAGAGAGGACAGAGAGAGAGAGAGAGAGAGGGGAGAGGAGAGGAGGACAAAGAGAGAGGAGAGAGAGAGAGAGAGGAGAGGAGAGGAGAGGAGGGAAGCAGGAAAGAGAGGAGAAGAGAGAGAGAGAGGGGAGCGGAGGGGAGAGAGGAGAGGAGAGAGAGATGGGCATTTTTCCTAGAAAAAACGTCCTTCCAAAGGACGTTTTCCTGTGTATAATATTTTTTTTTCTCTGTTAACTCCGTTAACTTTAAGTAACGAAAAGCATAAAACGTCCTTAGAAAGGACGTTTTGATACTCTGATTGTAAATTTTGAAAATATAATACTTTTATTAGAAATATTTTATATTTTAATGCTCTCAGTGAAATTTTTCGAAAAAAAAATGTGAAGGGTACAATTTCATGGTAAAATCTGATTTTTCGAATTATATAGTAGACAAGACAATAGGTTCACGGTAAATATGAACTTTTCTCCTTACATAGAAGTCTAGTAGTATATATAAAGTTGGAAAAGGTAGATTAAGAACTTCAAACTTCTTATTTCCCTTCGACCATAATATCACTTGATAACCACATTTCTCTGTAGTAAAACACATTAAGGAGATGGAAAAAGCTGAATCCACTGAGATCAGAAAAAAAAAAAAATCTCAAAATTAATGGGGACGAAGTTCTGGTTGTCAAGGATAGAGAGGTTTAAGAGCTAAGGAGCAAAGATAAAACTAGTAGAAATCCAAAAATCAAAAGGAAAATCAAAATGGAAATAAAAAATAGAATTTTTCGTATAGAAAATCAAAGTTTTAGTACATTAAAGAGAAAGAAAATAAATTTGATAAATTTGTACGGAAAAAACAGAACGTTCTTACTAAAAACGTTTTGGTTCTATCGGTCAAAAACGTCGTTATTAAGAGTGTTTTTAATTTTTTTAATTACGTCTGAAAGAAAAATAAGTAAAACAAATAAATATATATACTCAATGTAAAACAAACGTTCTTGATAAAGATATTTTAAATTTTATTTTATTTTTTAGACGAATATAATAAATTTAAAAATAATGGAGTCGTCCATACTATGGACTTCTTCTCTTGTACTTTTCATATACAACCCTTCAAAGATTGTTTTTGCATATATTTCTCTCGGCTCTTTGGATGACTCTTTTGTTAATTTTTTTCATATAAGTTCCTCCAAACTTTTATTCATTATATTATTGTTATAATTAGTTAGATGATTGTATATTGAAGGTGTTTTAGTTATTTTATTTATTAACTTGAAATGTCCATGGTAGAGACATTTATATTTTTATTTTTTAATAATCTGTAGAAAAAAAAAACACCCTTATTATTGGCGTCTTAGATATAATATTTTTGAAAAAATTAAATAAAATTGAAAACGTCCTTTGTAAAAATGTTGTTGTTGTTGTTGTTGTGTCTGTCCGTGAGTTCGTTCTTGGAAAAGAATATAGGTATGGTAAAAACTCTCATAGACATCAAGCATATTTCAGAATTTGCAAAGAATATAGGTTGTTCTATTGGGAAACATGACAAGAAATCAGAATTTGCACTATAAGAATAAATATGTTTGATGGTATGGTAAAAACTCTCATTGACATCAAGCATATTTCAGATTTGAAGAAAAAAATTGGTATCATTATCCAGGTTGCAAGTATTTTGGTGAAGATGGAGTTCTAAAATTTCTGAAGGTGCAATTGGGAAAGAAAGAGGTCTAATAAAACTTTTCAAGCGGAAGCTCGCGGGACCAACCACCAAGGTGAAGATAGCAGTTAGGATTAGTGTTGAAGGTTTCAGTCGGATCGAAATAGTCAAATTTAAATAAATCAAAATTTTAAAAATTTAAAATCGAAATCGAATCAAAATTAATCAAAATCGAATCGAACCGAATAAGCTATTCGGTTTGTTCGGTTGGACTATTGTTATTGTTTAATGGATCGAACCCAAAGTTGATATCGTAGATAAATTGTATTAAAATTTATAATTCAAAAAATTTGCTGTACAGAAAATCTTTTAAAAAAAAATTAACTAAAACTAACCAATTTTTAAAAAATTTAAAATCACGAAAGGTTTCGTCAGCTCTAATGGCGAAAATCTGGAAAAAAAAATTATATTTGTCAAATTTTCGCCAACCAAGTTGGTAAAAATTTGACAGTGGTTTTTTTATTTGGTTTTTTTCTTTTTGTTTGGTTTTTTATGTTTTTTTTTTGTGATAATTTTTTTTGATAATTGGATTTGGTTTTTTTTTCTAGTTTTTTTTTTAATTGCTTTTGTTAAGTTTTATTTAGGTTTAGTTGTTTTTAAAAAAAGTTGTTGTAGCAATAATTTTTTTAAATAAATTAGAAAAAAATAAAATTTAATATCCAAAATAAAATATGTTATTATTGAACAACTAAAAATAAAAAATAAAAATTTGCCGTAAGAATATTACGTCTGCCGTCGAGTAAACTTCGAGCGGCCATAACTATTTGTTTAAAAATTATTTTTCATCAAACAATAGGTGATTTGTATGTTTTCGACGAGAGTAACACAATTCGTGTAGAAAAAAAATTTCATCCGAAGCAAGACGCACATGTTACAGGCACAAAAAAAAAAAATTAAAACTTTAAAGTATAATAACTTTTGACTGAGATGTCGAAATAAGGTCCAGTTTGTGCCAAAATGACCGTATCGAAAAATACTACGGGATAAACCGTTTCACCGTTTGACGGACTTCTAAAAAATTTAGAATCACAAAAAAATGATGTTTCTAACTCCAAGTTTTACTTTCGGTAATTTTATTTTCGAATTTTTTTATTATCTATACTAATTTGTTATTATCTATACTAATATGAATGATAACAAAATCTATTGATTAATATTATTATCAATATTATATTTTTCTTTCATATCACGAAAGATAATTTATTATTATTTGTACACAAAATTTATTTAAAATAATTAATTATATAGATAAATAATTAGTTTGTTATTTGTTAAATTGTGATATCTATTTTAATTATGATTTCCCATAAATATATGTTTTAAATTTTGAATATGTGTTTAGTTAGATAATAACAAATTACTATAGATAATAATTATATTTTCAAAATTATATTAGTATACATAATAACAAATTAGTATAGATAATAATCAAACGGTTGTTATTTCTAAAATTATATTTTGAATAATAATAGATGTGGTATCTAATATTTAAAAAAATATTTTAGTTAATTTTAAATTGTTGTTAGAAAATCTATTGGTTAATTATTTATAAAACCAAACACACACAAAAATCAAACCCAACTATCCAAAAAATCAACACAAAAAAACCTAAAAAAAAAACAAATCAAAACAAAACCAAAAAAAAACATTCTTAGATTTTTGCCAACTTGGTTGGCGAAAATTTGGCAAACCCAACTTTTTGCAAACCCAGTTGGCAAAAATTTGACAAATATAAAAAAACTATTATTTCATATTTTCGCCATCAGAGATGGCGAAAGCTTTCGTGATTTCAAATCTTTTACAAATTCTTTCGTTTTACTTAATTTGTTTAAAAATATTTTCTGTACAGCAAATTTTCTGTTTATACTTTTATATACACATTTGTTGTATTTTAAAGTTGTCCAAAGTTGGACTTCAAAACATATACATAGAATTGTTGTTTTCAAAATATACATATTTTTAATCATAAAATATGCATAGAATTAGAATATTTACATAATTATATAAATCTTATTCGATTTTCGGTTTTGGACCGAAATCGAAACCGAATACGGAATTTTAGTATTTTCGAAACCTAACAAATTTTTTTTTTAATCGAACCGAATCACTTATTCAATTTGATTCGATTTTCGGTCCAAAATCGAATAATGCTCACCTCTAGTTATGATTATGTTACAAAAGTTACAGGACCCACCACAAAAAAAGTACAATCTATTCTAGTATACATCCAACTAGTATATATACATGTACACTATACATATTTTATATTACTTGGAAACAGTAAACAATAGTTTTATAATTTACTATTTAGGAAGAACAAACAATAATTAATTTTTTTTTTCTACACGTAATTATCTAACTATCCAAATTAAATTTAATGAATAACTTTAATTAATAAACATATGTAAGGATATTTAAAAAAAAAATCTACGATAAAGTGTAATTTTTTTATTATATAGTAATATAGATAGATGGAACTCATAAAAAGTCGTGAGAAGCAATAATAATTTTTTTATTACTAATTTTTTAAAACCAAGCATTCACTTTTAAACCCCTATGCTATTTTTGTTGTTGTTGTTACCATGTCATTATTAGTTACAAGTTTCTCTATTATTTTAAGTTGGAAACATAATTTTCTTAGGTTTTAGAAACCAATAAAAACTATGAGTTTCTTAATTTCTAGGGAGAGAAGAACTCACAAACACCCGCCAGATATGGAAATGAAGATCAAGTTTATTTTTCCTTAGTAACAAAAAGTGAAGATTCTACTTAGTTTTCAGAAGTTATGGAACAAACTGTTAATGCTAAGTAAATGCCAGCAATTACTGAGAAGATGCACTCACTTTGAAAGAATATAACATGGGAGTTGGCTGTTAGGTCCCTTTCCCTGTCGATTGGGATTTGGGGGAGACCTAACTGTGTGTGACATTTTTAATGGTGGAAACAGAGATTCAGGGAGAAGAATTAGGTTTTATTCATAGCAAAGAGCTTTGTCTACAGGGAAGAGAAGGAGGGAGAAGATCTATAAGCTAAGTACAAATTCATTCATGATTTTTTCTTCATTCCTTTCCTTATTTATAGCTGCTATTAACTCTCCTTCTTGATCTTGACAGTTGGTGGCCGTTGAGGAAGTTATGCTGAGCTGTTCTCTCTCTCTGGTGCTGAAGAAGCCATGTATTGGTAGTTGGTACAGTTGGCATTGACAGTTGGTACAGTTGTCATTTGTACAGTTGGCATTGGCAGTTGGTACAGTTGGCTGTATGTGACTGTGGCAGTTGGTACAGAGTTGGATCTGTTCTTCTAATACCTGTTCCTGTGTCCTCCTGTGTCCTTAAGTGTCTTCCCTGTATCTGTGTCCCTCAGGTAGGGAAGGTATGTATCAGTAGTCCTCCCTTCAATGAGACCTTGCCTCAAGGTCGAAATATGGAAAACGCCTCACAAAGTCTTCATATACAATCCACTGAGCTTCCTCCTTGGTGCAGTCCTTCCATTGCACCAACAACTCTACTGCAGCCTTGTTCCTGTGCTGGACTAATCTTCGTTCCAGGATGCAGTCTGGTTCTAATAAGACTTCATCTCTCAAACTAGGAATACCCTCATCAACACTGATTCTTCTACTCAATCTTGCCTTGAGTTGAGAGACATGAAAGACTGGGTGAATCTGGGAGTCTGCAGGCAATTTCAGTTTGTAAGCTACCTGTCCAACTCGATTTATGACCTGATAAGGTCCAAAATACTTGGGTGACAACTTGTTAGGCCTCCTCTGACCTACAGAAGTCTGTCTATAAGGTTGTAGCTTCAAGTAAACCCAATCTCCCACTTGGAATTCTCTGTCTGACCTATGTAAGTCAGCTAGTCTTTTCATTCTGTCTTGTGCCAAGTGCAAATTGTCCTTCAATAGTTGCAGTGTATTATCTCTTCCTGCTAAGGCTTCAGCCACCCCTTGATCTTGTACACTCTCTGGAACATAGGTCAGAATATTAGGTGGGGGTCTACCATATACTGCTTCAAAAGGACTCATCCTGGTGGAGGAATGCCAGTTGGTGTTGAACCAAAATTCAGCCCACAATAAGTGTCTTGCCCACTCTTTAGGTTTATGACCACAAAAGCAACGCAAATACCCTTCTATACATCTATTGGTGACCTCAGTTTGGCCATCTGACTGAGGGTGATAGGAAGTACTATAGTTGAGGTGAGTCCCATGTAGTTTGAACAGTTCCCTCCAAAACTGACTGGTAAAAATGGCATCTCTGTCAGATACAATTGTCTTTGGCATCCCATGTAACTTAAAAACCCCTTCCATGAATACCTGGGCAACCACAGAGGCAGTAAAAGGATGGTTTAGGCCAAATAAGTGTATGTACTTTGTAAGCCTATCCACTACTACCAGAATAGTTGATTTATGGTGGCTGGTTGGTAAACCTTCTATAAAGTCCATGGAGATATCTTCCCATATTCTAGAGGGAATTGGTAAGGGCTGTAGTAATCCTGCAGGAGAAATGTTTTCAGTTTTATTCCTTTGGCATACTTCACAAGTCTTGATATATTCCTGTACACTTCTTTTCATACCTCTCCAGTAACAGACCTTCTTAAGTCTCTGTAAAGTCTTGATGTACCCAGAGTGACCAGCCTGTAGAGTATCATGATGCTCCTTGAGCATGGCAGAAACAAATTCAGACTTGGGGTCAAGGAACAATCTATTTTTATAGTAAAGTAACCCATCAGCCACTCTGAATTTGTTTGTGTCCAACTGTCCTTGAGACCACTTGGTGATGTGATCCTGATAGTATGTAGATTCCTGCATCTGTCTTCTAAATTGCCCAATCCATCCAGCTTCTATAGCAGAGATAGCAATTAGTGAGGGACTCATTCTTGAGAGACTATCAGCTGCTCTATTTTCACCCCCTTTTTTGTATTCCACAGTGTACTGATACCCATGAAGTTTCATGACCCATATGTACTGTGCATCAGTGTATACCCTCTGCTCTAACATGAATTTAAGAGGTTTGTTGTCAGTCCTAATAATGAAAGGTCTGCCCCACAAATACTGGCTCCATTTCTTAATGGCCAGGAGTATAGCCAGCATCTCTTTTTCATAAGTTGAAAGTATAAGTGCCCTTCCCTTCAGTTGTTGGCTTAAAAAAGCTACTGGTTTACCTACCTGCATCAACACTGCTCCAATTCCCCCACCTGAAGCATCACACTCTAGTACAAAAGTTTCAGCAAAATTAGGCATAGCCAAGACTGGTGCAGTGGTGAGAGTCTCCTTCAGTTTCTCAAAGGCCCCCTGTGTCTCTTTGCTCCAATGAAAAGCATTCTTTTTGAGGAGTTGGGTCAGGGGTTGAGCTATTGTACCATAGCCCTTGATGAACCTCCTGTAGTAGCCTGTGAGACCTAAAAAACCTCTTAGTCCCTTAAGAGTTCTAGGTTCAGGCCAGTTCAGTACTGCCTTGATTTTGTCTTGGTCAACCATGACACCTTGGGAAGATATGATGTGACCCAAATAGGTCACCTGCTTCTGAGCAAAGAAGCACTTGCTCCTTTTGATTCTTAGTTGATGAGTAGCCAAGACCTTGAAAACTTCTTCTAAATGATAAAGGTGGTTGTTCAGGTCAGGGCTGTATACTAATATATCATCAAAGAATACCAATACAAATTTTCTCAGGTATCCCTTAAAGATGGCATTCATCATGGCCTAAAAAGTGGAAGGAGCATTAGTGAGTCCAAAAGGCATGACTAGGAATTCATAGTGCCCTTCATGAGTCCTGAAGGCAGTCTTATGGACATCCTCCTCTGCCATCCTCACCTGATGATAACCAGCCCTCAAATCCAGTTTAGAGAACATTCTGGCCCCATGTAACTCATCAAATAGTTCCTCAGCAATGGGAATGGGAAATTTATCCTTGACTGTGTAGTGATTGAGAGCTCTATAGTCTATGCACATTCTCCAAGTGCCATCATTTTTCTTTACTAAGATAACTGGAGATGAGTAGGAGCTAGTGCTATCCCTGATGATCCCTGATTTCAACATTTCCTGTATTTGTTTCTCTATTTCATTTTTATGTGCATAGGGGTGCCTGTAGGGCCTGCTGCATACTGGGGCTGATCCTGGAAGTAATGGTACTCTGTGATCATAATCCCTCTTAGGTGGTAGTCCTTCAGGTTCTTCAAACAATTCTTCATACTGTTTCAGTAGGGTTGCTACCTTGTTTCCTCCTTCCCCAGGTTCCCTGCACTCCTTGCTTACTGAGCAAAGTTGTATTACAAACATCTGAGGATTCTGTCTTAGCTCTTTAGGCACTGCTTCATTCAGATTGACAGTATCTGCCTTTAAGCCTACAAATTTGATGGTTTTGCCCTTGTTCTCATACTGCATAATCAGCTCCTGGAAGTTCCACATTATATTTCCCAAGGTGCTTAGCCATTTAGCCCCAAGAACTATGTGGCACCCTGATATGGGCAACTGTAACAAGTCTGCATGGATTTTATGTCCTTGACAGTCTATAACCACATTTGGGCACATCCCTCTGCTGAATAACTTGTCCCCATTTGCCACCATAACCTCAAAAGAGTCATTACTTGACAGTGTTAATCCCAGTCTCTCACTCATTTTAACATCAATGAAATTGTGAGTGGAGCCAGAGTCAACTAGGATGGTTACAGGTTTATTCTTGATAGTTCCTTTCATTCTCATAGTAGAATGGTGGGAGATCCCTGATAGTGCTTGCAAGGATATCTCAAAACAGTCTGGAGAAGCTGCATTCCCTTCCTCTGCAATTTCCTGCTCAGTGGTGTCTGTGTCCTCATCTGCTAGTAATAAGAACAGTTTCTTCTCTTTGCATTTGTGACCCCTAGCCCATTTCTCCTCACAAAAGTAGCACAACCCCAACCCTCTTCTTCTTGACATTTCAGAAGGGGTTATAGTACGGTTTGTGCTTCCATTGCTATACTTCCTTTGCCCTTCTGTGGTAGTGTTCTGAGTTGGAGGGTTTGAATATTGGGGCTTGATTTGAGGTGTTGTCTGTCTGTAGCTTTTCCTAATGGCTATCACTTTGGCTTCATACAACTTGGCTAAATGCATTGTTAGAGGTAAGGTAACAGGGTTGGCTACCTGCACTTCATACCTTATTTCCTCCTTCAGGCCTCCTATATATTGACTGATGAGACATTTTTCAGATAAACCTGACACCTTGCTAGACAGTCTCTGAAATTGGGATGTATAATCCTGCACTGTGTCATCTTGTTTCAAGAGTTTCAATTCAATCATGGGATCCACAAATTGTGAAGGACCAAACTGCATCTTTATGGATTGACAGAATTCTTCCCAACCTATCATGCCTCCCTTGGTCTTCATCAACCAATCAAACCAAAATGCTGCTGACCCTTGCAATTGCACAGAGCACACCCTTATCCTGTCCCATTCTGTCATAGGGTAGAAGCTGAAATAGTAGTTTATCCTCAGCAACCACTCCTCCACATCAGTATCTCCACTGAATTGGGGTATTTTTAGTCTGGGAGGGGGCATGGTCCAGTAGGAATTTCCCTGCAGGGATCCAAATTGCAACCCTCTGGTATTGTTGTTTTGTATGAAGGTGTGGCCAGTGGTGGGGTATTCTGGAGTTACCCCCACATTCTGGGTGGTAGGGTTTCTTGGACCTTCTTGATGGTTTGGTTCAAGATTGACCTGATTACCACTGCTGTTGTGATGTTCTTGTTGAGGTAGTGCTCCCAAATTGATTCCCACATTCCATGGGAAATGTTGTGGAGATCGATTTAGGTCAATATTGGATTGTTGTTGATGCACATTTGTCTCCAAGAATGTGGCAGGGTTTTGATATCCCAGGTTTCCATTTCCCATTTGGGGTATATGATGAGCTCCTAGAGGTGAGGAGGCTACTGTGGCAGTGTGCTGAGGTGCAGTATGGATCAACAATTGGGGTGGTGTAGGGAGTAAGGGTGGAGCCCTAGTGGCAGCAGCTAGGGTTTCCCTTCCCTCTCTTGCTCTCAACAGCTCTTCCAAGATCTTATCAAATTTGGAATTATTTTCTAAAATTATATCGAATTTGGAACTGATATTGAGCATTGTACCTTCCATGAGTAGCATTCGACCATCTTCAGCCGCACTCCGGTGGCCCTCCGGTGATCCCCGGCGAGAACTCCGACTGCTCGAACTGGCCTCTCGACTGGTCTCGAGGATTGGAGCCAAAGGCTCTGATACCAAATTGTTAGGTCCCTTTCCCTGTCGATTGGGATTTGGGGGAGACCTAACTGTGTGTGACATTTTTAATGGTGGAAACAGAGATTCAGGGAGAAGAATTAGGTTTTATTCATAGCAAAGAGCTTTGTCTACAGGGAAGAGAAGGAGGGAGAAGATCTATAAGCTAAGTACAAATTCATTCATGATTCTTTCTTCATTCCTTTCCTTATTTATAGCTGCTATTAACTCTCCTTCTTGATCTTGACAGTTGGTGGCCGTTGAGGAAGTTATGCTGAGCTGTTCTCTCTCTCTGGTGCTGAAGAAGCCATGTATTGGTAGTTGGTACAGTTGGCATTGGCAGTTGGTACAGTTGTCATTTGTACAGTTGGCATTGGCAGTTGGTACAGTTGGCTGTATGTGACTGTGGCAGTTGGTACAGAGTTGGATCTGTTCTTCTAATACCTGTTCCTGTGTCCTCCTGTGTCCTTAAGTGTCTTCCCTGTATCTGTGTCCCTCAGGTAGGGAAGGTATGTATCATTGGCCAAGCTTCCAAAAGGATAAATGTGTATATGATCATGTTTTGTTATTCATTATTTCTTCACTAAAATTGTTCGACTTCTAAAATTATCATTTCTTCAATCGATGTGTCATATAGATGAATACAATTTTCGCGACAAATTATATCATCTTATATTTTCATCTATTACTCTAGTCTAAAAAAACCTTGGAAAGTACTATTTCTTCATTACATGAACTTAAACTGCAATACAAATTACAAAAAATAGTTATATCTATCTGTCCAGTGGCTATCTAGATTTTATGATATGGTTTTTTCATACTCATTAGAAATTTGACATCAATATAAAATAATTGATGTAGGTCGATAACGATCATAAAACTTTATCAAATTTAATAGTGTTTTTTTTATACTTCATCGTTAACCCTATTGTGGTAGGAAAACGCTTGGATGATACGGTGATGAATACTTGACTTGGTCTGGTTATTAAAAAGGAAAAAAAAGATGCAGTAAGTGAAGAACTAAAGGGTTGTTGAGTCCGGGTATCTATTATCTTAAAACACATATAATTTTATATTAGCGACAAAAAGATTTGTCTAAGCCGACTCGTATCAGATACAGTAGTCCTGCTATTATGTCATCATAATAAGAGCATCCCCAACCCTATTGTGACTTTGGAAAAAAAAAATTTGTTGCCACATAGGATTAACAAAATTTTATTTAAAAATCTTTCTCCAGTACAATTATCACATAAATTGTGAAGCTACGACAAAAATTATAGAAGATATTATAAAATCAAAAAAATTGTTGTACAGAAAATATTTTAAAATAAATAAATTAAAACGATACAATTTTTAAAAAAATTTAAATCACAAAAGGTTTTGCCACTTTGATGGCGAAAATCTGAAAAAGAAAAAAATTATATTTGTTATATTTTTGCCAACTCGGTTGGCAAAAATTTGGCTTTGTCAAATTTTCGTCAACCAAGCTGGAGAAAATCTGACAGTGATTTTTTTTTTTCATTTTTTTTTTTGGGTTTGGTTTTTTATGTTTTTTTTTTGTGATGATTTTTATTGGATAAATGGATTTGGTTTTTTTTTTTTTAAATTGCTTTTGTTTAGTTTTATTTAGGTTTAGTTTTTTTAAAAAGTTGTTGTAGCAATAATTTTTTAAAATAAATTAGAAAAAAATAAAATTTAACATCCAAAATAAAATATGCTATCAATTGAACAATTAAAAATAAAAAAATATTCTGCCGTAAGAATATTACGTCTGCCGTCGAGCAGACTTCCAACGGCGATAACTATTTGTTTAAAAATCATTTTTCGTCAAACAATAGTTCGATTTGTATGTTTCGACAAGAGTAATACAATTCGTGTAGAAATAATTTTCATCCGAAACAAGACGTACATGTTACAGGCAAAAATATAAAATTTAAAACTTTAAAGTATCATAACTTTTGACTGAGAGATCGAAACAAGGTCCAGTTTGTGTCAAAATGACCGTATCGAAAAGTACTACGGGATAAAGCGTTTCACCATTTGACGGACTTTGAAAATTTTTAGAATCGCAAAAAAATGATGTTTCGACCTCCAAATTTTACTTTCGGTAATTTTATTTTCGAATTTTTTTATTATCTATACTAATTTGTTATTATCTATACTAATATGAATGATAACAAAATCTATTGATTAATATTACTATCAATATTATATTTTTCTTTCATATCACTAAAAGATAATTTATTATTATTTGTACACAAAATTTATTTAAAATAATTAATTATATAGATAATAAATAATTAGTTTATTATTTGTTAAATTATGATATCTATTTTAATTATGATTTCTCATAATTATATGTTTTAAATTTTGAATATGTGTTTAGTTAGATAATAACAAATTACTATAGATAATAATTATATTTCAAAATTATATTAGTATACATAATAACAAATTAGTATAGATAATAATCAAACGGTTGCTATTTCTAAAATTATATTTTGAATGATAATAGATGTGGTATCTAATATTTGAAAAAATAATTTAGTTAATTTTAAATTGTTGTTAGAAAATCTATTGGTTAATTATTTATAGAACCAACACACACAAAAATCAAACCCAACTATCCAAAAAAACTAACAAAAAAAACCAACACAAAAAAAAGTAAAAAAACAAAACAAAACAAAAAACCATTGTCAGATTTTCGCCAACTTGGTTGGCAAAAATTTGGCAAACCCAAATTTGCGTCAACCCGGTTGGCAAAAATTTGATAAATAGAAAAAAAAATATTATTTCATATTTTCGCCATTAGAGATGGCGAAAGCTTTCGTGATTTCAATTTTTTTATAAATTATTTTGTTTTACTTAATTTGTTTAAAAATATTTTCTGTACAACAAATTTTCTGTTATAAAATTTGTTGTCTAGTTCAGAGCAGATATGTTGTCCTATTTATTTTGTTCCATATTTTTATCCCCACCCTATTAAATGTAAGCCTCAGCCGATATTAAAAAAAGAGGGACCCACATGTAATAAAGATGGAGACGACAGAATTATGAGACAGAAATAGGGGACACCAGATCTGCTCTCTGTCTAGTTCTAGACAATGTACTTGACAATATTTCAACTCCATGACATCAATTATGAATAAAAAATATTTATTAAAAAAGAAAAAAATTTGATTTAGTCCCCACTTTATTTATCATATTTTAATGTGCACCCCACTGCTTTTGCATAATGTAAGCCACCCCCCACATTTCACGGATTTCGTCCAACATTGACGGTCAACTAGATTGACCCAATTTTTTGGACCAAATTATCCCCGTCTTCCAAGGCTGTGTGCCCTCGCCGGCAGCTCCCGCCTCCCCCAAGGTGCTCAGCCCTCTGCCATCACCATCACCCTCAGCCCCCTCCCCCTCCTCCACCGTGCTCAGGCCCCTTGCAGCGCCCCCGCGCCCCCTCCTCCCTCGCCGTGCTTCACCACCACCACCTTCACCGTCACCACTACCACCACCAACCACACCCTCAGCCCCCCCCCCCCCCCGCCCCCTCTCCTCCACCGTCGTGCTCGGCACCCCTCCCCCACCACCACCATCACCACCACCACCAACCCCACCCTCAGCCCCCCCGGCAGCGCCCCCGCCCTCCCCTGCGGCCGCCTCCCCGTGCGCGCAGCTCCCCCCACGTCGGCCCTCCGCGCAGCTCCTCCGCCCTCCCCCACGTCGGCCCTCCGCGCAGCTCCTCCGCACCGGGCCCTCGCTCCGTCGTTATCGCTGGTCGACCAGAGAAAGAGGGGGGAGGAGAGAGAGGGGGAAGGAGAGAGAGGGGGAGAAGGATGTGGTGAATATGTATAAATAATGTGGAGCTCGACCCAAATTTTCTCAAAAAGAAAAAAGAAGAGAAGTTATCTTGGAAGTTGAAAAAAAGCAATCATCTCAATACTATCAATCTTTTTTGCATTGGAGAAGACTTCTCTACTTCATTGTCTTTCATAAATATAGTCTTGCAACATAGGAAAAGAGTAATGATATTTTTACCTCCAAATTGTCCCTCCAATCTATCCCTCCTTACGTGGCATATATGTTAAATAGTATTATGTGGCATCTAATATGGCAACTGACATGGTAAATTTTAAACCAATAATTAATTACCCAAAAAAATTTAATATTTATTTTAATGTTAATATTAATTTTAATGTTAATATTAATATTAATGTTAATATTAATATTAATTTTAATATTAATATTTAATTTTAATTTTAATTTTAAAATTTTGTCATGTCAGTTGCCACATTAACAGCCATGCCAGCTGTTACGTAAGGAGGAATAGATTGGAAGGACAATTTGTAGGTGCAAATAGTATTATTCGTAGAAAAAATAGTATCTTGTACCTCCATGCTACATAGAAATAATAACACGTTATATGAAAATAGGGTTGGAGATGCTCTAATGTAACACCATACATAAAGTAATTTCACTATCCAAGCAGTTGTTGTGCATGCACAGAACACAATTCTATACTATAAATCATAAAATGCAAATATTGAACAAATGTTGGTGACTTGGTATTGTCAACTTGATATTGTTATTTCCGAGGCTAAATTAACGATGGAAAACGGCATGGTCGAGATCAGAGGTTCACACAAAAAGTTTTACTTTGACTATTCTCGATCTCCACAAAGAACTATATATAAGGATCATGTTACAAGCTGTTGTTACAACAATAACCAGAAAAGGAACCTCTCGTTCTTTCTTGCAGACGGACAGAACAGAGTTACAACTCACATAAGAGAGGAGGAGGAAGAAGAAGAAGAAGAAGAAGAAGAAGAAGAAGAAGAAGAAGAGACTTTGCTTGCTGGGGTGATAAAGATCATCGTTGCTCAAAGCAAGATTCGCTCCCACACGATCTGCTTCCAAGAACCAGCAAGTTCACGAAGAACTTCTGGAACGCTCGTTGTCACCTCTGTCTGGACTCGCACAAACTCCCTGGACTCCAATGGTGGCGGCAGCAACAACACTCTTCGTCTCCTAATTTTTGAAGTATATTCTCAAAGAGGCACGAAGAGAGTATTTATAGAGAGAGTGTGAAAACCCTAGCCGCCCATCAGTTACGGAAAGATAGGAACAAATTAATTATGAATCCCTAAAAGATATGTACCAATTAATTTCAAATTCCACAAAGAACGGATCTGAATAACAGACCATATCTTTCCATAACCGTTCAAATATATCAGCAGCAGCAACGCATGCGGCAACCCATGCGACAGCCCATGCGGCGTGCCCATGCGGGCAACCCATGCGACCGCGCATCAAATATGCCGATGTGCTAAGTGCAAAGTGCGCCAATAAAGTGCCACTTTGCGCCCTTGAGCCCGAGTCCGAGTCGCTAAGCCCCTTTGGAACTTAGCTCCTATAAAAATAATTTTAAGAGCATGACAAAAAATATAAATGCTTTCATTGAGAAGTTAATCATTTTTTCTCCTAGAAAAATATCCCCACATGGTGTGACGACCCGTTCCGTTCAAGCGGACAGCCGATTCAAACGGTGCAAGTGCAACGACCCGACCCATTTTGCTCAGCGAGATGACTCATTTGAGGCGAATGATTTCCAGACTTGGCCCTTCAAGAGTTCGGACTTAGACTTTCAAAGGCTCGCTCGGAGTATCGCTCGACCAAGGCGAAACATCGCTAAGTTGGGTAGCTACGATGAACTTGTCTCGGCTTAGCCAGCACACTTAAAATATGGACGATACATGTTAGTCGCTAGGTGAATCACCCTGCATGCTAATAAAGAATACAATGCACCTAGCTAAGGGAATAATCCCAACTTGTATTGCTTGTGTTAGAACATGGAAATGAAACTTTACTTATAACATAGACCCTCGCATGCTACCTTTGCCTTGTGCAAGTAGACCCCGCTATGCCTCGAGTAGATCATCGTATACTCTTTGTAGTGCACTGTTCACTAGTTTACACTACACGTCCCTAGATTATGTTGTTCGGTATGTCCCTTTACGGTTTCACTCATCGCTTTACCCTTAGACCCGTGCCAAACGTAAATGCTTGTGTTTACACAAATGCAATGCTTGCCTGCTTATATGTTAACTTGTACTTGCTGCCTTACTTTAATGCTTGTCACATAATCTATGCCACAATCAAGTAACACTATCTGTATCGTGCATACATCTAGTTAGCCAGAAGACTATCAAATAGTCCTTTTGTGCAATATGAACCTACAAGTATCCGGGACCGTTAGGTCGCCAAGGCAGTTCCCGAATCAGATAAATGCATCAAGTCAAGTTGAACACTAAATAAGAATCGTGTTAAGTAAAGCAATGAATCACAGCTCATGGAGCAATGCTCGTTCAGAAAAAGAATCAAGAATTATCATGTCATGTTGTGAATCAGGAATGACCCAAGACTTGCATGGTCACGGGCAACTCGTGCACGAGGTATCTACTTCCTCGGACGATCACCGGGGCACTGGGATCATACCGGCCTAGGAGGATGATCGGTATATTGCACGCCAAATTTGGTTCTGGTATGCGCCGCCATCTTTGGGACAGGGGCAATACACGGTATTCGAGCTTAGTAGGGCATACTACCTTGGACTAGCCGTCTACCCATGATAGTCGCTTGTTTCGACGGGATGGCATGCAATGGCTCTTCTGTATCACCGTTCGCCTTGAATTGCTGGTCTTGTAAAAAGTGTTGCACCCCATTCCGCCACCAAGACTATAAATTGGTCCTTTATGGCTAAGCCAGTGATCTCATGTTCATATAGATAAGTCATCATCGCTTAGCGACAATCAGCGTGTGAGGCATTGTATCGCATCCATTAAACAGAAACACCTGAACAATTATGAGTATAAGTCATATATACAAATTGTGCAACCTGAGCAATTCATTGAACACTTAAACATCCATCGCAACGCGCCTGGATAATCCGTGTAACTCGTGCACCCAAAATATAATCTCGTTCACAACCCTTGTGTTTGCTTATGTAATTGCCCCTGGATTTATTATATATATGCTCGTGCTTGAGTTTAACATGGTTTGTCTTGAACAGGAAAGGATGAATGGTAAGTTGGTAAGTCTCGCCGTGTTCCTTTATATCGCACGGTGCACTGCCATACGAGTTAGATTTTTCACTATGCCATGAAACTGATCATAAGGCAAGACTATAAAGATAACTTAATAGATGGTGCACGAAACCTATATAACGTGTTTGGATTTGTCGAACGGACGAGAAGCCTCCTCACCAGTGCATTCATGTACTGATAACCCACCAGTTTGCTTGCAGGGTGCGGAGAAACATCGTTCGGTGTGGATGCCCCCTTCGTGCGTATTAAGGCGCGGAGTTCACTCTGGAGCTTTGGAGCATTGCGTCAGAAACTGAAGCACATATACAAGACATAATGTTAGAACATCGCGCATATGTATCATTTCACAAATGTAGCCACTTGGCACACTTTTACTGTTTCAGAGCGAGAGAGACTTGAGCGACTTGTAATCTCGTCCAAGCGCCACTTGTAACACTTGTTCAATATCAATAAAGAGCTTGTTTAACTTCTATACTTGTGTTATTTAATGCTTCCGCTATTGACGACTCTGTGAACTTATTACCAATCGCCTGTGCGTTTATTATTTCTGCTGCACTCGGACTATCTGTGCAACTCTGTGACTTAGACCTTTTACCGCCTGTTCAGATCATGGCCTTGCACGGGCGCAGCTTACGCTCGTGCGGTATCATGTCCAGATGGGAAAAGATCGTCTCGCGGGAGAGCTAGCGCGGTGATTCGCGTCTGGCGGGAATGGCCGATTACCTGCGGGAGATCGGGGCGTGACACATGGCACCCATATGCCCCACCACACCCCATGTGCACACCTCAACTCATAGAAAGTATTATATTGAGATACCCACTTGATGGTGTAGCCAATGTGGGACTATTTTTACTAGTCCAAAGGAAACAACACCAACAGATATCATATCATAAACCAAAAAATGGTAAAGAACTTCTTTTCGCTATCTTCAACCGAAAAATGATTTATATGTGGTTGGACTAGAGTTATAAACATTACAATGTTAGATGTATCAATACTTAAGGTTGCTTAAAAATTATTTTGTAAATATTCTCATATTCATCTTAGAGCTTAATAAATTTAGAAGATTTGACACATATACTAACTATAAAGGCTAAATTATCCTAATGACATTTCAACTATATTGTTCGAATATTTTTGGTACCCTAAATTTTCAAATTTTGGTTTTGGCATCCCAATTTCATAAATTGTTCTTTTGAAACAACTTTCGACAATTTTGAAGCACATTGAAACCACTTCAAAAACATATCTTATAGTACAAAAACGTAATTTAAATATTTGTATCGTCAGATATTCTTTTAAAATGGTCCAAATGTGCTTTAAAATTTACTTCAAAAGAACATTTATAAAATTGTAATGCCAAAATGGAATAGTGAAAGTTGAGGTACAAAAAACATCCCAACCCTATAGTTAGGATACCATTAAAATAAAGGTTATTTTCTATAAGGGTACCAGGTTTAATATATAATTAGACTTTGGGTACTGGATTTGTCTATTTTAGACTTTGGGTACTTAAACTTTTTTAGTGACACATTTTAGTGACGAACATTCGTCATTAAAGATTCATTTCGTCATTGAAAGTCTATTTTCGTCAGTAAAATGTGTCACTAAAAAAACTCGAGTATCTAAATTCTAAAACAAACAAACCGAATACTCAAAGTCTAATTAGGTCATAAACCTGTTACCCTTATACAAAACGGTTTTTTTAAAATAAAGTAATATATTTATATATAATTGCAAGAAAGGGGAGGAGTTTGGTAAAATTATAGGGAAGGGGAGAACTCGCCAACTGAGTTGGCGAGTTGTTGGGGCCCGCCAACTCAGTTGGCGGGTGGGAGTTGGGACCGCCAACTCAGTTGGCGGTGGGAGTTGTATATATATATATATATATAATTTCTTTCTAAATTAATTAAATTTTGTAAATGGATAATAACAAATTATCTATTATAATATTACAAAAAATTTATATTGATAATACCAAAACAAAAATATTTATTAAAAATTTTAAATCTAAAAATTTAAATAATACCAAAAAATATCAAATAAATAGTATTATGGGATATTTTAGCAAATGCCCCTACAAAAAATGTCAAAAGTAGTATATATCCTAGTAAAAAAAAAAACTAGCAAATCCTCCAAAAATAAAAAAAATCGGTTAAAAGAGTGCGAACATATCTTAAAATTTTATCTATATATATTTGTATAGATAAAATTTCACTTTTATAGATTTATATAGATATATATATATTTAGAATTTCACTAATTATGTAGATATATATAGATAGATAATTGTATATATTTAGAATCTATATTATCTGTATACAATTATCTAATATTATCTGTTAAACAAAAAAGTGAAATTATCTGTTATCTAATATATATTGTCTAATATATATTATCTATATATATTAGATAATTGTATATTAGTGAAAATTATCTAATATATATTATCTATATTATTTGTTAAACAAAAAATATCTAACAATTATCTAACAAATATCTAACAAAAACATATGTTAACAAATATATATATATATATATATATATATATATATATATATATATATATATATATATATATATATATATATATATATAAGTGAAATTCTTTAGAAAGAAATAATATATACTACTTTTTGGAGGATTTGCTAGTTTTCTTTTTGCTAGGGTATATACTACTTTTGACATTTTTTGTAGGGGCATTTGCTAAAATATCCCATAATACTATTTATTTGATATTTTTTGGTATTATTTAAATTTTTAGATTTAAAATTTTAATAAATATTTTTGTTTTGGTATTATCAATGTAAATTTTTTGTAATATTATAATAGATAATTTGTTATTATCCATTTACAAAATTTAATTGATTTAGAAAAAAAATTATATATATATATATATATATATATATATATATATATATATATATATATATATCAGTTGGCGAGTTCTTCCCTTCCCTATAATTTTACCAAACTCCTTCCATTTCTTGCAATTATATATAAATATATTATTTTATTTTAAAAAAACCGTATACAAAATAACCTTTAAAATAATTTAGCCTACAATAAAAAGTAGTTTTTGAATAAGTGGGGCTGGTGGTAGGTCAAAAGATATTACCGACAATACCTAAAATGGCATGCCATTATGTTGGGAAATTTGGCCCCTACTAAATCATCTTTTTCTTTGTGTCAATATTTATATAACAATTCTTAAGTGGCCTACTATTCCTGCTCGCTATCCGTATCTAATATATATATATATATATAATTCAAACGAGCAGTTTGGTGCTTAGCCAAGAAAAATAAAAGGTGAGTAGTCGGTTCGATAACGGCAATGACGACCACAATTAGGAATAATAAAATATTTTTTCTTATAGGCGACCTACCATCTTCCAGTATCATGATTTGGTTTCCAGTTGTCCTAAAGTATATTCAACAAGTTGAACATGGTTAACTTCTAGTGTTTTCTACTAATATACACTAAAGAATGCTTGGATGAACACCGTCTTGTCTCTAACAGTAAGTTACTAAATATAATAACCAGAATATTTTATTGGCCGACAAAAGAATGGAGGAGAAAGCACAAATATTGGAACCACAAAACATTTCACTAGTCCGACTGGGTGGTCTTGCAAAATTCAAGCTAAGTTCATTCAATTTTCAATTTTAGAACTTGTTTAAATTCCGCCAAACCGTCCAATTCGATGGAATATTTTGTAGATTCGAATATTTGTAAACTCTTTTCTTTATATATATATATATATATATATATATATATATATATATGAATGAAGTTTATTTCGTTATATAAGATTTTTCTTGTATAATAACAAGTGTAGTGTAGCTTCCTCCTCACTAATTATATAAGCCAATTTTCGGTTTGAAAACCAAACCAAGCTGAACAAACCACAGATAATTTCTAAATAATTTAGAATCCAGGTTATGAAACCGATAACAAAAGTACAACATAGCGTTAAAAATGGTTGTTTAGTTAATCTATAACACTAACACAGCACTCCAAAATCTGCAACGATACTTGCTGCTTTCAGCCCCAGTCAGTATCTCATGCCCAGATCCATATGTCATTTTGTAAGGTGAGGAAACCCTTAATAATTAAGAAACTTACATCAAGAAGGGCTTCAGTACAAGCTTGTCCATGTCGAACAAGATGAATTTATGAACATACAACAGTCAGTCCCCAAAGTGGCAATCCAGGTAAAAAAAACTGTGCCACTTCTCCTGTCATGCTCTACTTTGAGCATCTAGCCTGGAGCTCAACCAATCAATGATACTTCTGGCAATATCATCTCTTTCGGGTTCGAAGAGGAGATCGTGAAAGAATCCTTCGTATAGTTTGATGGATTTGTCAGTTGACGGGGCTTCTTCGTGGAGCTTTTGAGTACCTTCAGGGTCGGTCACGGTATCAGCTGTGCCATGAAGAACTAAGAATGGAACGGTTACTCTGTTCAGGTTCTGTTGCAAGTAATAACAAATGCGGAGGATCTCATAGCCCGTCCTAACTCTGATAGCGCCAGTGAAGACAAGCGGGTCAGAGTATTTGACCTTCAGAGCCTCTGGATCACGGGAGACTGGTGGCCCCTTCTTGTTTGCAGAATCGAACTGATACTTCGGAACTAAGAGGGAGAAGATTGGAGCTACTATCTGATATCAAAGGGCAAATGGTGTTAAAAGACTTGATTGTAATTTTTGGTCTCACAATAATATCAGGTTTGAAAATTGTGATCACTTCGTTTTAGTCACAAGCCCAGTGCACACAAATAGCACTAGTCGGTGGCATTGTGCACCACACACACCATAGCACAGATTTACAAAGCAAATATTGTTTACAGATGACATTATAGTTCCAACTTGACTATTTCTTATTTGTAAACTGTTAAAATGCTATTGTATTACCACCATTCTTAACTTTGTCACATCTCCAGTTCATTGAATATGTTCTTATTAATCAAAGAGGGTGGCTGTTGCCACTTTCTCCCTCAAAAATAAAATTACAAATTAAAAACCTTCAGTTCGTTGCAATGTCATAGTTTTGATGGAACCAATCAAAATGTGAGTCTTTAAACATTCAAATAGGGGCAGACATTGCAGTTGGTTGGGTAGGCATTTCAATGAAAAGAATGTGTGTTAATACATAGCTCATGCTAAACAGTTTGTAAGGTCCAACAATGAGTGTTCCCTTCGACGATTCAAGCTGACCAAGAAAATTTGGGGCTCAATTCTATTTCATCAGTCGGGTACCATTCGCTTTCCTTTTAGCTGTCTAAGTGCTTGGGTACCCATCAGGAGTGCTCGACTTTACGACCATAGTTTCGACATTTGATTTGATCTAAATTTGGAAGGCCCTGAGACACAACTTCACATTTTCAGAAAAATGCCAAACACCCAATAAAACCTACCTATACTATAACATCTGCACCTGGAAAATATCTAGTCAAATGAACTGATCTGAGCTAGTCTAACTTAGTATATCCTTAAATAACAGGATTGAATCTGGTCAGAATCTATTAATACCAATCAAACCTATACTGGTAATAAAGGTTTCCCTGATCCATAATGATCTTGTTGTTGCGAAGCAAACACTAAAAGAATATATATTTTTGTGGTTTAAAAGAAAAACGACACAAGAAAAGGTGTTCTCTTACCTAATTAAGTTTTAATCTGCTATTTAACTTAGTAATAGAAGGCACCGACGAGTTCAGGCATAATGATTTTGTTATGAAAATCGATAGAATAGTAAAAAAAAAAAAAAAATTTGATGGTAACAGCAGATTGCTAAAGTAAGATGCTCCAAACTTCCAAAGGATTTTCTAATTCGCTTAATATTTACATATTTTCATCAATCAAATACCTCTGAGTTTAATTTGCATTAAATAATAATTCCAGTTTCTAGTTCACATCCCCATACATTATTAGAACACAGCCTTTATTATGTGCGAGTATGCAGATGCTAACCTCGACAATTGGATGAGAAGGCTGAACACGAATTGCTGGAGATGTCAAGACCACACCACCAATACGGGCCTCTGTCTTTGGGTCCAGTACTGCCTTCATGATACAAGAAAATACTCCAAATTAATACTAGGTATACTTATCCATTTCCAATGTTAAGTATTGTTGTTGTCGAATCGACAAACGTTTAACACTGCACATCAACCCAAAACCGTCGAAGAGCTTACCTTGAGAACTATAGCTGCACCTGTCGAATGCCCGAAAAGAAAGCATGGCAACATAGGATTTTCTGCCAACACCTTCTCCAAAAAAGCTTTCTGTAAATGTTACAACCAACTATCATTAACTTTATTCAGTTTATATGTATTTATGATACAACAACAGAATTCAGCTGAGATATCATACCAAATCATCAACAGCATAATCAAGGGAATGAACATAACCATGTAATCCATCACTTCCGCCATGTCCTGATGAGAAAAAGGAAAAGCAACATATTTAATAAAATATAAAACCACGTCAGACTGTCATATTGAAAGCTGACAATGGGACCTAAACAATCAAAACTTACAATTAAAATCACAATAACAAATAAAAGTTTGCGGATTCAAACTATGTTTTCCATCCAAAATGTAAAGTTTATTCATCAAGATTCAAGCTATGTCTTCCATCCAAAATGTAAAGTTTATTCCTCAGCATTAGATACTAGGCTAAGCACCTTCAAAGTTACAAATCCATCTTAACATTTAAATAATCCATGGATGGCCTGTTCTTTCTTCAAAGGATGGATATTCCTAGGCAATAACAAGAATATTAATAGTAGAAGCCCAAAAATAATGGCCACGGATGGAAAGGTCAAAACAATAGTGTAGATTAGTATCATTTACTGTTGATGGTCAATCTGAAAGGCCTCCACAATCTAATAATTTAGGAGAGGTCAATTGAGAAGAAACAGTCATGAAGAAAGGCGACAGTTTGCTATTCACTATAATTGCCAGCTACAAAGTTTAATTATGATGTCAAGTAGTACAGATATTCACTATAATTGCCAGCTACAATGTTTAACTATGATGTCCAGAAGTACAGCTGTACATATATTTAGGTTGAAGTTGATGCAAAAACCTATGAATAAACTGTCTACCCAACTATTTTTAAACAAGAAAATGTGTGACCTGATTTATACTTGGGAAATTAGGTTAACCAGTGCATGCACTATAAAATTATGAAATAAATACTGAATAACTTATATTTACACTGTTTAAAGATCCAACCTCTTCTCAATCATGCAATAAGGATTATACTCAATTCTATTTTATGTGCTTTAATTCTGATCAGCAGTATTTAAAATCTATTAATTAAACAAAAGACCAGCTGACCTGACTTGTCTCAATCAAGATGACCAATCTTGAGTCAAGTCATGAGGTGTTTGGTTCATTCAAAACCTGAAAAAGCTGAATCGAAATACTCCTGAAAGTTAATCAGCATAATAACTCAAACAAGAGTTTCAAGTTACCATAGAACCATGTAGCATCAACTCTATCTTGGCTCTAACTAGAGCTTGAAACGTCTTGGTTAGATGACGTTTAACAAGGATATAAAAAGCAAACATAGTAGAAGAAATCGCGAGCCATTATAAAAGAAATCATTAAAACAAATATGCAGGCAACCTTCACAATAAATTTCTTCCCTCCATATAGTTAGTAAATACATTTAACAAAAAGGATATTCCAGAACAAGCAAAATAATGGCAGGAAAACTGCTGCATTAAGATTGCACAGGAGCAAATCCGTGAATCAATTCCCAAAATGAAAAAAGAAGG